>BQNB010085276.1:20000-26968 GCA_026074375.1 Tanacetum coccineum | reverse complement strand
ATGTAAGATTCCTATATATACTTGAGGCTATTATATATTGCCATATTTACCTTGCCATTTATTTCATCGTTTCTTTATGCCTTGTATGGTTTCATATAAAGGAGATTTATATAAACTTTTGCTTGTGCAGATCATGGCAGCTTTAGCTATTGCTATTTCTTCTGATTCTTCGGATGAGAGTGTGGGATCACTGCCCTCTCGGATTATTCTTTTTAGTGATATTCTTACTGTTATTCCTTCTACTTTTGTGGTTGCTCCAAAGACTTCTACTATTGCTCCTGTTATTTTAGCTGCCGCTCCTGTGGTTGAGACGACTCTTGTCGCTTCACCCACTGGATTGTGTGGCTTGGTTCCCTATTTAGATTTCGATTCTGATTCACCTGATGAGATGGATTCTCTAGAGTACATTACCCCATTACCAGCTACTTTACCATTCTTATACACCGATTCTTCTGAGGCTTTTGATTCCTCTGATGGACCACCATCGCAGGACCATTATGTTGCTACCGTTGCTCATTGGAGGACCATGGTAACAGCACGTTCACCATCACCATCTGATTTCCCTATTGCTCTTGTTACTGCCCTGCCCGGGACTCGTCGACGAGCAGCTATTCTGATCTGAGCCAGGGAGGCTTTTCCTTTAGGTCGACCTTACCATACTCGTCCTAACGGGCCACGGAGGGTTATGACTACGAGGAAGAGGGTTGGACCTTTACCAACTCGCAGATTAACATGGAGGCGTATATCACCTCATTCTTCAGACCACCACCTATCTTCTTCTAGTTCATCTTCAGATTCTTTGCTAGTTCATTCTTCGGGTTTGGATAACCAAATCAGGCTCATTATGGATCTTCGACTAGAGATGTATCACCTAGATTGGGTTACCCTTCGAGGAGAGCATCACGACATAGTGAGGCATTTCGTCGTTGGTGTGCTGCTCCATTATCTACTTTGTATCCACCGACTACATCAGAGTCATCATCAGGAGATTTATCAGAGAGACCACTGCATTCATCTTTACATTCTGTTGGACCATCTCGCAAGAGATGTAGATCCCCGGTTGATTCTGTACCATCATCTACACCAGTTATGGGATCATTAGCTCCTACCTGTGCTGATCTCTTACCACCTCATAAGAGGTTCAGAGATTCATATTTGTCTGAGGCTAGCATAGAGGAGGATACCAAGGTTGATCCTATAGAGACTGAGGTTGATATGGAGTTGGGTATTGGTGATGGGGATGATGTTAGAGATCATGTTAAGATTGACCTTAGGGATGTTAGGGATGACACCGAGGAGTATGAAGCTGACACCAGTGCTGGAGACACGGCTGAGGTAGGTATCGACCCAATGTCGGCACCGATAGTTGAGGAGGACATTGTAGAGCCAACTAGAGAGGATTCTTCTGATTCGTCTAGCACAAAGGATGGCATTGTTAGGTCATTTAAGGATATGTTGATTGACTTGGATGATGCTATGAATGACTTTTACCATCATATGTCTGAGGTTCGTATTGATAGGATTGTCAGGATTGAGACTGTTCAGAGACGGTTAGAGGCTGATCAGCTGATAGCTAGGGGAGAGAGAGCTGGGATGATCAAGGGGATTAAGAGCTTGAGGCTAGAGAACATCAAGGTTCATGTGAAGAATACTAGTAATCTTTGATATTATACAAGAACTAGAGAGAGAAGTGGGTTGGAAAGTTTCTAGAGAGAGAAAGTAACATGGAATGGATGATAATATTATATGTGTGTGAAATGAGAAATGAAACAACCAACCACCCTCTCCAAGGCATGGAGAGGGTATATATACTACATACATGGCCGGCCATAGGCCTTAACGGGCTTTCCATGGGCCTTGGGCCAGACTAGCTTACTAGACTAATCATATAACAAACTACGGGCTAAGACTATTACAACTTGGAAGTGACCGATACTTTTCTTGTTTCCAACAATCTCCCCCTAAGGGAGGTCACTCCATTTTACAAAATTTAAACCTAGCATACTATGCTATATCTCTTAGTCTTCAGCTCGTAAACTTGACTTTCTCTTGTGAATATGTTGTAGTAATCTTTGACTTTAGGCTCGAGCTTGTTCCTTTATCTTTACTTGTAAGTGGAGATGTGATCTTGAGCACTGTGAGATCATCAACCAAGCATAATCTCGTTTCGCCATCTTGTGACTTTGTCATCTTGTGATCTTGTGACTTCTGGACCGACATGCTCATACCATTCTTGATTTGTTGACTTGGAAAGCTTTAATGTTGCATCTTTCTTGAAATTCTTTAACTTTAACACTTCGTCACTTCGAGAAAGACGTTCGGTATCAGAGTGACGGAAACTTCTTTGAAATTCTTTGACTTTAATACTTCGTCACTTCAAGAAAGACGTACGGTATCAGAGTAGCGGAAGTCTTGAAACATGTACTTGAGCTTTCATGATGTCTTTATGTTTGTCGGTCGGGTATGAGCATGTGGTTATGAATCTTGTGAGTCAGTTGGAATCAGGTACCTTCACCACCATCTTTAAGTATCCTGCATTAAAACAGTTAGCAATAAAGACTGAAGTGTAATTGCTAGAATGAGATCCAAAAGATGGAAACTGAGTGTGAATCTGTAGTGAAAACAATGGACATCGCTAGTACACTCGAGGTTCCAGGGAACTCACCATGATGTGCCACCAAAAATGGTTCCCGAGGAGGAAGATCGGGTGGAGAAATTCATTGGAGGTCTTCCTGATAACATCCAAGGAAATGTGATTGCTGCAGAACCTACAAGACTACAAGATGCTGTTCGAATTGCCAACAACTTGATGGATCAAAAGTTGAAGGGTTATGCCCTGTGAGAAATGCGGAGACAAGAGAAGGTTGAAAAAAACTATGGAAAAACAACCGTGGGCAACAACCACCCTACAAACGACAAAATACTGGGGGACAAAATGTTGCTAGAGCCTATGTGGCTGGTAACAATGAGGAGAAGAAATACGAAGGTACCTTGCCACTCTGCAACAAGTGTACGTTCATTCTATGTAGGGCCCTTGCACTATAAGATGTGGAGGCTGCAAACAAGGTTGGACATTTGCCCAAGAACTGCAGAGTTACAAATCCCGCTACCCCCACCCAGAAAGGCCAAATAGTGAATCAGAGGGTTATGACTTGTTTTGAGTGTGGAGCACAAGGGCATTACCGGAGTGATTGCCCCAAGATCAAGAACCAAAACCGTGGAAACAATGCAAGAGTTCTGATTGCAAGCGGCAAAGCATTATGCGATTAGGGAGGAGGTGACGTGAACCCGGGTTCCAACACTGTCACGGGTACGTTCCTTCTCAACGATCATCATGCTTATATGTTGTTTGATTCTGGCGCCGATAGAAGTTTCGTATCAAATACCTTTAGTGCATTGCTAGACATCACACCCTATGCCTTAGACGTTAGTTACGCTGTTGAACTAGCTGACGGAAGGACTTCAGAAACCAACACTGTTGTTTATGGGCTGTACATACGGATTGTTAGGACATCCATTAAATATCGACCTGATGCCAATTGAGTTGGGTCAGGTTCGACGTTATCAGCGGGCAGGATTGGTTAGCAAAGAATCATGCAGTGATTGTCTGTGACGAGAAGATAGTACGTATTCCTTATGGAAATGAAATTCTGATCGTTCAAGGAGACAAAGGTGTCAGGGAGAAGAAATCAAAGTTGAGCATTATATCATGTGAGAGGACCCAGAAGTATATAGAGAAAGGTTGTCAACTATTTCTTGCACAGGTTACGGTGAAGGAAAACAAAGACAAGTCGGAAGAGAAGCGACTTGAAGACGTGCCGACTGTACGGGACTTTCCAGAAGTTTTCCAGAAGGGACTGACCTGGAGCTTCCGCACGACACGACAGGTCGAATTCCAAATTGACTTGGTCCCAGGTGCTGCACCTGTAGCTCGAGCCCCGTATAGGTTGCCACCAGTCGACCGATGAAGAACTGTCTATCAACTACAAGAACTTTCGCAGGGATTTATAAGGCCAAGTTCCTCGCCCTGGGGAGCTCCGGTTTTGTTTGTCAAAAAGAAGGACGGCTCTTTCCGAATGTGTATCGACTATCGTGAACTTAACAAGCTTACTGTGAAGAATCGATACCCACTTCCAAAATAGCGACTTGTTTGATCAATTACAAGGATCAAGTGTGTACTCAAAGATCGACTTGAGGTCTGGTTACCACCAACTCAGAGTTCGTGATGAGGATATCCCAAAGACGGCGTTTAGAACTCGCTATGGTCATTACGAGTTCCAAGTGATGCCATTCGGGTTGACTAACGCGCCGGCAGTGTTCATGGATTTGATGAACAGGGTATGCAGACCATACCTAGATAAGTTCGTGATTGTGTTCATCGATGACATCTTAATCTACTCTAAGACCAAAGAAGAACATGATGTACATCTTAGACTAATCTTGGAGTTGCTCAAGAAGGAAGAATTGTACGCCAAGTTTTCAAAGTGTGACTTTTGGCTATCAAGTACAATTTCTTGGACAGTGATTGTAGCAAAGGCATTTCAAGTTGATCTGCGAAGATTGAGTCAATCAAGGTTGGGAACACCCAAAACTCCAACAGAAATTTGCTATTTCTAGTTCTTTCCGGTTACTACGACGGTTATCGCAGGATTCTCCAAGATTTCCAAGCTATGACAAAGCGCTCGAAAGTGTAAAGTTTAAATTGGGTTTGTAAAGGAGGAAACTGCTTTCGCAAAAACATTGAAACAAAAGTTGTGTAGTGCACCCGATTTTGCATGCCTGAAGGAAGTGAATTACTTTCGTAGTACAATGTGAGCTTATCTAGGGATTAGCGCAGTGTTAATGAGAAAGAGACGTTATAGCTTATTGCTTCCGCCAGCTGAAAATCCCCTCTCCCCCCCCCCTATGAGAGAAAAACTACTACGACGCATGATTTGGAATTGGGAGTGTAGTGTTCGCTCTCAAGATGTGAGAGACATTACCTTTCGGCACGAAGTTCGTTGTGGGGTATACACTGATCATAAGAGGTTGCAACTATTCTTGATCAGAAGCGAGGTGAATATGAGAAAACACAAGGAGGTGGTTAGAACTGTTAAGTGACTATGACTGTGAGTTACGACCACCCGGGAAAGGCGAATTCGGTGGCGATTCGGCGTTTGCTCGCCGAAAGAATAGGACCTAACACTACGAGTTTAGAGCCTTTGGTTATGACAATTGGTTTTGGGGTGAACCTCCTTACAGGATCTTGAATGCTAGGGTTGAGGCGAGAAAAGAAGAGAATTACGGCGTACAGTGGACTTACAGGGCTATGATTTAAGGAGACGAGCTCGCCACTCAGCGCTCGATGGAGACCGTTTGTGTTTGAAGAATTAGAAGTTGGATACCACTGCTTGGGGACTGAGAGCGTTATTATGCATTGCAGCGCGCAAGTCAAAGTAATTCGATCCACCCTGATCAGAATAATTGTATCCAAGGATTGAAGGATGCTATATGGTTCTGGTCCCAACATGAAAGCAGTAAATTGCACATTTGTATGTAAGTGTATGACTTGGCAAAGGTTTTAATGATCCAGTTACCAAAACCATCTACCTGTGGTCGTAATTTGTGTACCAACCAAAAACTCCTGAAGTGAAATAGAGACATAGACTTATGGGACTTCGTGATACAATAACTACCAAAAAACGGCATGTGGGCCCAAGATATGATTTTGGTTATACGTGTCTCCTCCGATCGTACTCACTAAATCTGCTCGATTTTCTGCAGCAAGTCGGCTGTAATGACCTCAATGGAGAAGCTGACAAGACAAAACTTGAAAGAAGTGCGTGTCGAGAAGTGTTGTGCCTCTGTTTATGATCATCCTTCTTTCTTGATCTGTGATTGTTAGGTCGTCTGTCCCAATTTGGCCAATCTCTTCAGAAGCCTTTGGAATGCTCAAGTTAGTTGATGAGTTAGCTGTAGGAGATATATCCTGAAAACAGTATGGTCCCCCCCCATAGAGAAAGATAAAGAAGGACTATCCCAAACGTTGGATAGAACATTGCACCGCCCGAGCATGTGTGATGCGACTTCGTGGAGGATGTGACAGAAATTTCACTCATTATTAGATTCTCCTACATAACAAAGTCAGGGGCGTGCTGGTGCATGTGGCAGTATATAGCGCTCCTGCACTTTGAGGCGGTAGATGGTCGCAAATGCGGTCACCTGTCTTGTTGGGCTGGGTGGGCAGACGCTCAGTTACTGACTCAGAATTTGTGCGTGAGAACAACAGAGAAGTTTATCCAAAGCATGCATCGTCTACAGCTTCATCAAGTGATTCCGACAAAAGTGTTATGCATTTATGAGATGTATGCCATTGGAGTTTCAGGTTGGGGATAATGGTTATGTGAAAGTATGTTCGCCCTGTGTAAGTGTGTGTCAATACGTGTCGGCAAACGGGGCAAGCTGGAAACCCTCGTTATATTGGACCTTTTAAGTAATTCTCGCCAGGTCGGGAACGTTGCATATCGACTAGAATTTCCAGGCAATGAGTCGTGTTCATAGTACCTTTCCAGTCTCGAACCTTATGAAGTGCATATCGATTGAACCGCTCGTCAATTCCGTTGGAATGAAATCCACATTGATGAAAAGCTGCCATTTTCATTGAAGAACCAGTTGAGATTATGGACCGCGAAGTCAAGCGTTTGAAGCAAAGTCGCATTCCAATTGTGAAGGTCCGTTGGAATTCTAAAAGAGGTCCCGAGTATACCTGGGAACGCGAAGACCAAATGCAGAAGAAGTACCCTCATCTGTTCGCTAACCCAGTATCCGCATCTCAAGCTACGTCCTAAGCTTTGAGGACAAAGCTCTTTTAACGGGGAAAGGATGTCACACCTATGTAAATTCCCGGTTAGTATTCTGACCCACTCCGGTCATCTACTTTAAATTTTATTCGTTACGTTTAAATCTGACAGTTTACCGAGGAACTAAAC
>BQNB010085276.1:7500-10000 GCA_026074375.1 Tanacetum coccineum | reverse complement strand
TGTTGTTGTTTTGTGTGTGTTTTGTTTTGTATTCCGTGTTGTATCTGTTTGTGTCTTTTGTTTATTTTTTGTGTTTTCTTGTAATTGTTCTTTGTTGTTTGTTGTTTGTGTTTAGTGTTTGTGTTGTGCTGTTTTTTGTTTTGTTTTTTTTTTTCCTATTTTTTTTTTTTAATTTTTTTTTTTTTTTTTTTTTTTTTTTTTGTTTGTTTTTTTTCATTCTGTTTGTGTTGTTGTGTTGTGTTGTTTGTCGTTGTTGTTTTTTGTCGACCTGTGTTTCTGTTTTATTTACTGTTCTTGTTGTATTCTGTTGTGTTTGTTGTGTTGTTTTTGTTTTTTGTTTGTGTTTTCGTTTTCTTGTTGTTTTTTTGTTGTTGTTCTTTGTTGTTTCTTTTTTCTTTTGGATTTTTTCTGTTTCTTTTGTCTTGTTTTTGGTTTTTTTGTTTTCTTTTTTTGTTGTGTTTGTTTGTGTGTTTGTGTTTTCTTGTGCTGTTTGTCTTTGTGTGTTTTTGTATGTTTTTGTGTTTGTGTTTGTTGTTTTGTTTGTTTGTTTTTGTTGTTTGTTGTCTTGTTTTTTGTTTGTTCGTGTTTTTGTTCTGTTTGTTGTTTGTTTTGTTGTTTTTTTTTGTGTTTGTGTTGTTTATTGTTTTGTTTTTTGTGTTTTTTTTTTTTTTGTTGTTGTTCTGTTTTTTTTTGTTTTTTTTGTTTTTTTCCTTGTTTGTTTGTTTTGTTTTTTTGTTTTTCGTGTTGTTGTCTGTTTTTGTTGTTGTAGTGTGTGTCTTGTTGTTTTGTGTTTGTGTTGTTGCTTTTTTTTTTTGTTTGTGTTTTTTCCTGTTATTTTTTTCTCGTTTTGTTGTTGTGTTTTGTGTTGTGTATTATTTTTTGCTTGTTTTGTGTTTTTTGTTTTCTATGTTTTTTGTTGTTTTGTTACAGTTTTTTTTTTTTGTTTATGTTTGTTGTTTCGTTTTTTTTTTGTTTGTAGATGTGTGTTGTTGTGTTGTTTTTGTTTTTTTTGTGTTGTTTGTTTTTGTTTGTCTTTGTTTTTTGTTTTGTTTTTGCTTTTTGTTGTTTTTTTTCTGTGTTCTTTGCTTTTGTTTTTTTTTGTGTTTTTTGTTTGTTTATTCCTGTAGAAGTTTTTGTCTTTTGTTTTGTGAGTCTGTTTTCTTGTGGTCTGTTTGCGTGTTGTGTTTTTTTTTTGTGTTGTTGTTTTTAATGTTTTGTTTTTTTTTGTTGTTTGTTTTGTTCGTTTTTTTTTCTCTCTTGTGTTCCATTTTTGTTTTGTTTTTGTTGTTTTGTCGCCGTCTTTGTTTTTTGTTTGTGTGTTGTGTTTTGTTGTTGTGTGTTTGTGTGTTTGTTGTTTTTCTTGTCCTTTTCTTGTTTGTATTGTGTGTCTGTTTTGTTATGTGTTTGATTTTTGTGTGTGTTGTATTTTGTTTGTTGTCTTGTGTCTGTTTTCTGTTTTTTTTTTTGTCTGTGTTTTTGTTCTGTTGTTTGTTTTTTTTTGTTGTTTTTGTTATTGTTTTTTTTCTTTTGTTTGTTTGTCCGTTTGTCTTTTGTTTTGTTATTGTGTTTGTTTGTGTGTGTGTGTGGCTCGTGCTTTTGTGTTATTTGTTGTTTTTGTGTTTTTTTGTTTCTTTTTTGTTGTGTTGTTGTTGTTTCTCTTGTTTTGTTTGTGCTTCTTTTGTGTGTTTTCTTTGTACTTTGTGTTTTCTTGTTTGTTCTTGTTGTTTTCTGTTGTGTTTGCTGTGTTTTGTTGTGTTACCTTGTTTCCTTTGTTGTCATGTGTCTCATTTGTGTGTGTCTGTGTTTGTGTGAGCGTGATTTGTCGCTGTTTGTGTGTGTCTTTTTATTTGTTCTTTTGTTGTGGTTCTGTTCTCTGTTTTTTTTTGTGTTTTTTGTTGTGTTATTTGTTTGTTGTGTTTTTGTTGTGTTTTCCTGTTGTTGTCCGTTTCTTTGTTTTTGTGTGTTTATGTGTCGCTGTGTCTCATGTTTGTGTTTTGTGTGTTTGTCCTATAGATTTGTTTGTTTGTTCTGTTCTTGTGGTTTTCTGTTCTATTTGTGTGTGTATGTTGTGTTTGTTTTCTGTTTGTTTGTGTTAGTTTTGTTTCTTGTTTGTGTTTATTGTCTTTTGTGTGTTTTTGTTTTGTGTTCTTTGTTTTGTTTGTGTTTTTCTGTGTTTTATTTGTTTGTTGTCTCTTCTTTTGTTTTTTGTGTTTTTTGTGTTGTATTTTAGTCCTTTGTGTCTGTTTGTTGTGTTTTTTTTGTTCAGTTTTTTTTGTCTTTTTGCTTTGCTCTGTTTTTTTTGCTCTGTAGTTTTTTTGTTTTTATTGATTTTGTGTGTGTGTAGAGAGTAGTTCTGTTTGTGTTGTTCTGAGTTGTTTGTTTGTTATGTGACTGGTTTTCGTTGTTGTTGTCACTTTGTGTTCCGTTGTGTGTGCTGTCTGTGTTTTTGTTGATTTTTGTCTTTGTGTGTTTGTTTTTTTTTCGTGTACTTTATATGTTT
>BQNB010085275.1:0-22459 GCA_026074375.1 Tanacetum coccineum | reverse complement strand
AGTTGTTTGGCAGGTGTAGGCTTTTTGGGCTTGTCATGTCCTCCCTCTTTAGTTGTGGGTTTACGAGAAACCATTTCCAAATACTGCTGGTAGTATGGTGAATTTTGAATGGCTTCCGTAATCAACTCTTGTAGAATAGGCTTTCCAAAAACTTCATCCTTTTCGCCTTTGGGGACGAAATTGAGATTACCAGAAAGAAAGTCATCTCCCGTAACGTGAACAGGAGACATATGTCATCTGTGAATGTTATGTCTGCTCCCCAAATATTATATAATAAGCTTTATGAACCGGCAGTAAGGAATGACGTGAGGTGTTGGATTCTTGGTAAGAATATTAAGATTGGCCTGATGAGAAAAGAAAGTCTGGATTGCTTGTACAAACTCTTCCCACAACAGTTTAGCATAGTCAACATTGGTTCTTGTGACAATACCCCACAACATTTGAAGAACAGGGTGTCTGGGTTTGTCATTGCCAGAAGTCTTCCCTGTTAAGCACTGGTTAATCAAAGATAGAATAGCTCTCCATGGCTGATATAAGTTGTTCACGTGCATTTTGAAAACAAAGTGAATTTCTTCTGGGTAGCCTAGTTCATTCACAAAGTCCATAACCTGTTCACTAGCTGGAGGTGACTCAAATGGATGAGTTGAGTCTATGGGGGTAATCTCCAAAGCCTTACAAAGAAGATCAGCATTAAGAGTAAACCATTGTTTGTCCAGTTGGAAGTTGTATACCCCAGTCTTTGTATCTTGTACAAGGGTATTCCAAAACTGTTGTATGTAGATAGTTGGAACATTTGCTGATGTTGTGAATGCTCTGAAGAAATTTGTGTTCTGGAAAATGTCAATTGAGATACAGAAGATAGGATTTTTTGCAATTTCTCTAGATCCAAGAGAAGATCGCCCTTTCAACGGGTATCCTTGCATTGAAAGGAAGAATATGTTCGTTAGATCTTGTGGGAGCATGAGCGGGAATATTCGCTTCAGCCATCTTATCTGCTAAAGAATATCAAGATAGATAGACAAAATAGCAGAGATTCTATGTTAGAGATAATATTAGCCTTGTTTATGATTTCCCATACCATGTTTGATTAGGTTATGATTAACTCAGTTTTGATAAGATATTTCACATTGAGTCATTGGTCATTGGCTTTAGTCACTCTAATAGTCAACAGTGGTCAACCTTGTTTAAGGTCTATAATGTATCTGTCATGCTCAATCACAAGTTAACTAAGCCCGAATGGGAGTTAGCTATGTAATTGGGCCTTTGGAATGGGCCTTAAGTGCTTAATGGGCCATTGATATATAACACAAAACCTACACTTTAAGGAGATAACTTTCTCATCCTAAAATTTTTCCTTTCGTGCTAATAGAGTAATAGTTAATTAAGTGTTCTAAAGCTTTTTTATTTTTACCACATTTCAGAATAAACAAGAGTTAATCAGAAAACAATTCAGTGATAGCACAGTGCAGACCCATATGAAATTATGGCCTTTTAAGGTAATAGTGGTCAAACACAAGGGAAAGTATGAGGAATATTCACCGGAAGAAATATCTTGCATGATCCTAAAGAATTTGAAAGAGTTCGCTGAAGCATTTCTCGCAACAAAAGTTGCTGATGCAGTAATTACTGTTCTTGCTTATTTCAGTGACAAACAAAGACACGCAATAAAGGATGCTGGTACACTTGCTGCACTCAATGTCAAGCGATTGATTAACGAGCCAACAACAGCTAATTCCATATGGTCTAGAAAAGAGTGCTGACACAAATGGTAGAAAAGAGAAAACTGTATTCATATTTGATTTGGGTGGTGGGACGTTTGATGACTGACTACGTTGAGTGTGAAATATATATCTTATTCTTATATGCCCTGCTATCCTATTAAGAACAAAAATAACTCTTTGTACTTCCTTTCCATTCGTATCCGCAGTTGTTGTTCATATTTGACCCATTCCGCCATCGACAACAACGACGCCCAACAGTCCTCTCATTTAATGAGGTCACCTTCCACTATGCGTACGATTATGAAAAACTACCCTCATTTAAAAAAAACATAAAACGCGGCAAAGCGCAGGTTAGAAACCTCGTTATTATTATTTTGTGGGACATTAAATGACCATAAACACATGATCAACCTTTACCGCATTAGTGAAACTACTACTCTAAGTTACATAAATAGTGTAAACAGCATGTCATTGCTTATTTTACATAAGACGCTATAGTATCATGAAGTTTTACTCCAAAAACAATCGTACGAACAGAACATTTGTAGAACATAATCAATGATTGATTTAATAATAGTATAAACAATCACGAAAAAATAATGATTATTTAAAAGTTCATTATCGTATCTAATTTATTAAGTGACAATTTTCTTATATGTATGATCTCTCACATTCGATCACATGTTTACAAGAAATCATTACTCTTAACTCAACTGTCCATACAGTAACTCAAGCTATATGATTAAAATATAATGTTTTTGGTTCACCAAAATCTTTGATGAAAGTTAAGAACCACACAAAATAATAAAATAGTTCTAGCAATTACTTAGCTAAGGTTTTAAGATTTACGTACCTTGTGAAGCAATACGTAATTTTCAAACCTAATACTGGAACGAATGTAATCTCAATACAATGATTGAATTTATTAGAGCGTGCTGATAACGTGTTGTGAAACAATAAAGTAAAGAACAATATAAACAGTAACAAGAAGATAATAAACAATAACAAGAAGATAGAGAGAATAAAGAATTGTATTATCCATCTGGAAAATGCTAAAACCACAAAGAGATTTATACAAAAAAATTTACAAAATGACTTGTCATAAAGCTAGTGCATTGTTAACTTACTTTTTAATTCTCTCTCTTAAATACACCAAATAGTTTAGTTGACACATCATTGTGTGAAAAACTTTTTGTAAGTTTTTTGTGGTTCTAGCATCACTCTATTCATCTCACAATAGAGGTATGTATATATAGATACATGATGAAGTATTTTACAAGATACAATTATAATAAGATAACTACCAATATTAAAAGATATGGACATCCATTCCATATTTATCCATAACAAAAGGGACTAATTGTTTATTTTTTTTACTAGAGTGGGAGAGATGGAATAGTTGTTGTCCAATGTTAACACCCGGGGTATAAATGTTATTAAACGAGGATATAAGCCTGCGCTCCGCTGCGAGGCGTTGAATTTGTTGTTTAGAAACATGGGCAAGTAAGATGATTAAATGGCATTCGTATATTCTTCCACATATTTTGTAACAACTAACCAAACAGCTTCACATTTTCACAAACCAAACATATCTATCAACTGAAGCATCAATAATATTAGCAAACATAACAATACAATTAAGAAAACAATTTTGCAACAAATGTTGTAAGTTTGCACACTCTATACCCTTTAGTACATTTTGCTCCTAAATTTTTGAACAGCAACATACACATTCCATCAGGCCAAAAGTATCTTTAACAACATGAGTCGCCAAAAACAATGGGGAGAGGTGCGTATGCAGTTGTCACTTCCCCATCATTAGTTTTGTAAACACTCCTCGGATTGTTGTGTTTTTCTCATTCAATGAAGTTACAATCCCTTGTTCATAGAGAGTTACCTTTTATATGTTTGGAAGGAGATGGAGCATACATAAGACCAACCCTACCTTTGTGTTTTCTACCAGCACGTATGGCAAAATAAGTGCAAATGTTGATGAATTCAGCTACAGATTGCAATATAGGCAAGCTGTTGGCAACAAAAAATATCTCTGGTACAACTCTATGTAGGGTAAAAAAAAATCTCACTTTAACAATATAAAAGAACCCATAACACCAACCTGTGAGCCATAGTTTTTTTGTACATCTTCACGCCTTATCCTTCCTTCCGATACACCAACCTGTGAGCTCCTTATCAAAATTAACAACAAAAACATCCAATTCCACAGAACTACGCCTCGTCATAATATTGCAGGTGAACAGAGGCGTTAAAAAAGTATCATTACCTTAACAGCAATACCGCAAGCAATTGCACATTGTCCCCCGACACTAAGGCGTCTTATAAAAATACAACAATATCCGCAATAAAACATCATAAAAATCCCATGCACCTTTGAGAATTGCATTATGTTGGATACCTTTAGGTTGCTTTTGGTCACTAGAGTCAATAACAAATCGACAAACCAAACTATAAGGAGTGTCGACAAAATTGTTTTAGAGGCTCAAACAGGTAAAGGACCGAAAAAAAGGATACGTCTGCCATGGCTGGAAGTGTAGTAGCTTGCCCTGCCAAGATGCGGAGAATCTCAGTTTTAACCCCCCTCGCCGAAGACTCATACCAGCCAATATTTGTGTTTATAAGCCAAGACAAATGTAGGTCGGCATCCTCCTTTTCTCCTCTATCTGTTTTCCCAAACACGTGACAGTAAAGCACACAAACCACAAACAACCATAAACTCATGAAGGTAAATTTGGGCTCAGATATGCGAGTGCGGGATGGGTGAAAAGGGCATGTGGCCCGCCATGGCTGCAAGCACGACGACGTAATGCCCCGCCAAGATACGGGCCGATTTCACCCACCACGATCCATCAACCCCAAACGCAATAGTGTCTTCATCGCCCACAACAGATACATCAAGTTAGAAAATAGTCTATAATTACACAATGCTAACCAAGCATTAACAAAGCACCAGCAAAGGGTATCCAACCCACAATGGCTGCAAACACCACTATCGTGGTGCTGCCCCGCCAACAAACCGCATAAATCTAAAGGTACATTTATACACCCAACATGGCTGTAAAACCCGACCGGTTTCCCCGCCATGCAAATCCACATCCATGTGCTTTGCCCCGCCAAAACGTAAATGGTTACGCTTTTAGCTGAATTGCATCCAATGGATGCAAGTTAATAAACTTTACTAAAAAGCGGTATGCTTTTGGGAGATGTATATTTCAATTTTTTTAATCTACCACAAAAGTCTGTTTTGTTTTCATACACGTGATGGGTACGTGTCCATACGTATTGTTTACGATACATACACATTAACAAAAAATACACACCAAACACATACAGCAAACCATCGATTACCTTGCCAAAACACGGATGTTTACACAGCCACCTAAACTGCTCATCGTCACACACCGATCAACATCGCCGCACACCATAAACGACGGCAACGAAGAAATCGATGGCATCGAAGAGACTGTAGCATAGGTGACATTCGACACAGTTTAACTCATTCACGTCTAAAATTATTTTTCAACTCATGAGAGTACAACACGAAAACAACAACAATGTTACCAACCAGAGTAGCTACTATGAATCTCGAGCCATGAATCCGTAGCTAAAGAGAAGGGTCAACCCGCCATGGCTGCAAATCCAATTATTTGCCCCGCCAAGATACAGATAACCTCGACTCTACACGCTCTCCTAAGTACATAAACAGGTAAACTGAGTTTTCCCTAATTTATCACGCCCAAAAAAACAACACTTCAACATCCATTAACTGAATCCAATCGGTATCACACATAGAAACCCCAACAATCACAAAAAAAAGAAACTAATATATTCATACAAAAGGCATTCCCGTATGGAAATACACATTCTCCTAAGCATATAAACAGATAAACCGAGTTTTCTCCAAATTTATCACACCCAATACCCTAACCCTTGTAACCCAAATTAATAGAATCGGGCAACACAAACTTAACTGGAAATTCAAAACTTACTAACCCCACACAATTCCAAATAAAGCTCACACCTTTCCCCCCTAAATCATCACATGAAACTAAAAAAAGTCAACTTAATATACATTAAGTTAACATTTTTCCATCTTTACTCATCAAATTCAACCAAATCAAACACACCCAGAAACAAAAAACTAATAAAGATAATATAAGAATCAAGAACTAACCAAGAAAAAGAAACCCCATATGAGAAATCACTCAATTAGTATCCCACAACTCAAAATCAACAAACCCATTATTAAAAAGTGGCTTCTTTTTGTTGTGTGAGAGAGAGAGAGAGGATCGGTGGTATGTTGTGTGGTGTGTGTTTTTTGTTAATGTGTAACATGCATGACACGTACCCATCACGTGTATGAAAAGTGTAGATAAACAGCGGATCGGGTAAAAAGCCTGAGTAAGCTAGTATATTAGAGGGGGGTGGGTCGGGTACTACACAAAAGAAACCGGATCTACCACACAAAAGGGGCGGGTCAGGCCAGCAATAGGGTAAAAGGCGGATTGGGTCGGGTCGGGCGTCGGGTTGGACCAACGATTATCGGGCAACAATCCTGATGATTGTATATATTTATAATTTTAAAGATGATTATATTGTCGCCGCGACGATATATGGTAGCGTTAATTTGTGTGTGCGGCTTTTTTTAGGCTACTCATTATAGTGACCACCATCGACCTATATTTTTCCCTGCCACATCAGCTTTCTTTCCTCGGCGATCTACAAGCGACTTTTTACCACTATAAGACGACATTCCATTTTTAAAATTTTTTTAACAACAAAATTAAATTTCATTAAAAATAAAAACATTACATAATAATAAAAACATTACATAACAACAAAATTAAAATAGTACATAGATTATTAAAAACAAACACAGCTAAATAAAAACATAAACGCATGAATTTAATCTGATTCGGAATCAGATTGCATCCCAAATTCCAACCTGAATAACTCATCATGAACTTGTTCTTGCCTAATTCTTTCCGCCGACTCTTTTTCAGCCCTTGCTTCTTCTTCTAATGTTTCTCTTAATGCCTCTTCATCTAGAAGTAGTTGTTGTTGCTCTTTCTCAGTAAGATATCCATCAATAGGATAATCACAGCAAAAATTTGAAATCACCACCCACTTTAAATCAAAAAGTGGGGGGGGGGGGGGGGGTGTATCACATTGTAATGTTAATCATTGGATTCAGCGAACGTTAAATTGAGAAATGAAGAAATGGGAGACATGGGTTGATGTGTATGTTGTTCTGATGACGAACCACCCATATGGGTTTGTGAGCCGTAGTTGGGGGTTGTGTAAGGTTGTTGGGGGATTGCTTCGGTTGATTTTCAGGTGTCGAGGGATTGCTTTGGGTAGTTTTCTTATTAAACAAGGTGAGTTTGTTTTATCCATAAAAGTGGTTTGAATTTTTGTTTGAATTGGTGTAAAAATGAATGATGGTAAAGGTTATTTTATAGTCGAAAAAGAAGACGTTAAAATTATAATTCATATGAAATTTAAAATACATTACGAAAGTTTAAAACCACAATCGTCTGATTTATTTTTCCCCAAAGCCAAACAAATTTAGTATTCATTTGTTTTTTCTAATTTTGCCGCCTTACTATACATAGCAAGATGCATCTCGTAATCTTTATCATATTTTTGTTTCAAAAAAGTGTCGATCAAAGCACGGCTCTCTGATGTAATGTCATTGCATTTCTCGTATGCTTTTCTCAGATTGTCTTTAGCTGTGCTTGCATTGTCAAATTGCATGGCTAACTCTCCATAATCGCTTTCTGACGAACGATATCTTCGTCAATTAGTTTTTGCACCAAAGCTTGGATTCATCGATAATATGTGAAAGCGAACAAGCCATTTAAAAAAGTTGATGAAAGTGTATATAAATTGTGTATAAAATGTTATAATGAGTTGAGCATTTATAATGTTAAAAGTGTTTGAATTTTAAAAGTTAATTTTTTTTATATTATATGCGAGTAAACCGTTGCTTTTTTCCTTTGCTCGACCTCGGTTGTAGGAGCGACCCACAACGCCCGAAGACCGCCGGCGACCGATACAACCACTATAGGCCGACCGACCTCGACCGAAGGGGTCGACCGACCTATAGTACCCGACCTTAGGGAGTAAGTTAGGGTGAATAAATTTAGGAGTTAAGTACATTTTTTGTCCTTGTGGTTTGGTGCATTTTCACTTTTGGTCCAAAATTCAAAAATGGTTTGGTTTTGGTCCAAAAACATAGTTTCGTTCCACTTTTAGTCCAATTCCGTAAATTTGGACTAAAATTTTTGGACTAAAAGTGGAACGAAACTATGTCTTTTGGACCAAAAGTGTAACGAAACTATGTCTTTTGGACTAAAAGTGGAATGAAACTATGTCTTTTGGACCAAAACCAAACCTTTTTTGAATTTTGAACCAAAAGTGAAAAACGCACCAAACCACAAGGACCAAAAATGTACTTAACTCTAAATTTAGTGTATTGAATTGTAATTAATTATCAAAATATTTAATATATTACATTTTCTTTTATAAGTAAAGGTATTTTAGTCTAACAACGTTATTCAACTTTTTAGGTTTTAAGTTTTAAACAAATATTTAATAAAAAAAATAATAATAGATGTTGTTTCTATATACTTGTGAGAATTAAGACCGGGTGTAACATGGGTATTTTAAACGCGTCGTCCTTATAACTCTCCCTCCAAAAACGCATCGGTGGAGAAAAAAAAAAGAAGTCGGTTTGTGGAACGGCCAACTTGTGTTGTGTATATGTGAGTTGTGGTTTTTGGTTTTGATGGAATATATTTGTGTTTAACTACGTTCGAGTAGTGAGTTTAGGGTGATGATCGCGATCATCACTACTCCCAGCGTAATGGTGGCATGTCTTTTGTTATTAAGTCATTATTTACTTTTGAACTATATTGAAAAGTTTATTAACATTGTTTTATACTACTTAATTACAAAATAACAAATACTTGTGTACTATTGTTTCTTTATGAAAGTAACTAGCTTCAAGGCTCGCCCTATGGGCGGCTAGCTTTAAGATTATTTTTAAAGATACAAAATTTAGTAGTAGAATGGAAGATATAAATAACGTTAAATGATTGAATATAAAAAAAAGTAAAGGAAAAACGTCATTGCAAAAAATCCGAAAGAAAAAGTAAATAACCTTGATTAATAAGGAAGCTAAGAAAATAAAAGCAGACTTATAGTCGATGAAGGACTTCTTAAAGATCTAAAAGTATCCAAGATTTGGTACATACCACATCCAAAGCCGTTCTTAGACGTCTCTTTGATCCATAACTTCACCAGCTGCTGGTTGGTGAATAAGGCAAAATAGGTTACCCTTGTTTCATAATAAATATAAAGAAAATGAGTATGTTGTTTTATTCAAGTCATTAACCTTTAAACCAAAAATGTTACAAAGTTTCTATAATTAGCATGAACTAATGACCAAATTGACTTCTGAAAGTATATGCCAATTGCAATGGACATTTTTTTCGTTAAAATCAATTCTGACTTTCGCAAAAATAATGGTGTGTCTTGTAGAATAAAGTGCACTAATCACTTAGTAGATACTCGGTCAAAACCGTCTATTATATTCTAAAGTTCACTCATTACTTAGTACTTATAAAATGATATACTTTACCGATTTTAGTAGAAACATGACAGGAAGTGGCAATGGATAACTCAGAATGGTGAATATCTGGATTTATTAACTCTACAATGATTCTTAAAGAAAGGGGAACCAACTCTCTTATATCTCAGAACTGTCTCCTCATTTTCAAATATTGGGTGCTAGCACTAAGTTGAAAACAACAATTAGCACAATCTTTTACTCCCCTTATTATCCAACAAATACATTTATAAAGAGTTTGTAGAATACTAGTAATCTTAATGATCAAACCAAGAACAAGAGGAGATGGGTTGAAGTATGTTAGTGAGAATAGATGAAAATGTATGAATTGTAAAAATGAAAAAATGGAAAAATGGACACAACAACACCGTCACCAAGAATAGAGAGGGTGGTATAAATACTACAATTGGGGCCGGCCAATAGGGCTTGGTTGGGCCTCCCATGTGGCCTTGGGCCGGACTAGATTACTAATCTAATCATGATACTAACTACGAGCTAAGACCTGTTACAACTTGGAAGTGACCGACACTTTTCGTGTTTCTAACAATCTCCCCCTAAGGGAGGTCACTCCAATTTACAAACTTTAAACCTAGCATACTATGCTTTATCCTTAGTCTTTAGCTCGTACTCTTGACTTTCTTCTGTGAATATGTTTGTAGTGATCATGACTTCTGGATTGAGCTTGTTCCTTGAACTTGTAATTGACATGTTGGATCTGAACATCTTAGATCATCAATCAACACAATCTCTGACGCCATCTTGTAACTCTGCCATCTGTGAACTTGCGATTCGGACCGACATGCTCACTACCATTCTTGAAAAAAGCTTTAATGTTGCATCTTTCTTAAAATTTCTTTCACTTTAACACTTCGACACTTCTAGAAAGATGTGTGGTATCAGAGTAGCGAAAGTCTTGAAACATGTACTTGAGCTTTCATGATGACTTTATGTTTGTCGGTCGTTATGAGCATGGCTATGGATCTTGTGAACAGCTGTAAACAGGGAAACCTCCACAACCATTTTAAATAGCCTCATAAAACAGTTAGCAATAAAGCAAGGGGGGCGAATATCTTTTGTCATTCGCCCAGGATTGGGTTTGGAGAAACCTCGGATCCGTGAGGATCGACCTGTGATCAGATAGATTCAATTTAAGAAGAATCTTCTTGACATGATTTCCAGCTGTAGTATTGAATCTTTCTAACACATAAGTATTAGATTCATCGTACTCAGCATGTTCTCATTATCGGAACGTCTCAAAGCAGACAGCACGATAAGGTAAAACCATTTGAGTTACTATCTCACCGATTGAAATATGAAAATTGATTTGAAATCATCGATGTAAATCACCTTACAAAATTGTTTTTGTGACACACCGAGAGTGTTTATCATTTCAAAAATTCCACTACACAACCGTTGATCCATTTCCTGGAACAAGTTTGATTCTTATAGAATCGCACCATCATTTCTTTCCAGTTGTCACAAGTTTGATTCATAAAGAATCGCACAAGTTACCTACCATGAGCTTGTTTGATGTTGGCTCAAGCAGGATTTCCATCTTCATTGTGAATGAATTCACTCTGATGTTCTGGCAAAATCACAAGGATAATGCGAAGGACTCTTAAAATGTATCTTGTAATTCACATTGTGTGACTTAGCAAGAATAATTTGACAAGTGTCCTAATGAGATTTATGGATGATCTCTTTTGGCTCTAGACTCAATAGTGCACTTTGATTTTAGTGATCGGAGGCTGGAGCTGAGTGCCACCTTTTCAATATCAACTAACTCGGAGTGAGAAAGTCAATAGAAATGAGTGTATCTCCGTGAGTTTTGAAACAAAGTCTTTCGAATTAAGTAGCTGGGATGTGGTTTGTGCTTAGCGTTTCTGGGTCCAAGACTAACTTCAATGTCAGGTACAACACTGATGGTTCTGACAGCATATGTATTGACCCGGTATCTGCCTAAGTGTATGGAGGGCTTCTTTATTTCACCCTTTACCTTACATTCTTTTTCATTCTTCAACCCCTTCAATCATACCGAGACTTCATAACTAACACTTGTTGGGTTTGTTCCAGTGTTAGCTCATCTCATTCGACCATTATTCTTATTCTCACTTTTTCTCCTTTTTAATCATACCTAAGGACTTCTACACTAACTAGTGGATATCCCTAGGTAGATCCCTCCGGTTCTGGCTGGATCATGGGATCTGAAAACCTAAGCCTAACCGCCTTATAACTTCATAAATTTAAGAACATGGTCAGTCTTTTGGGTATTTTCATCACGATCCTTCCACAAACAAAGAAAATTTCAATGAAAGTGTTTATATAAAAATATCAAAAGATTTACACTTTGAGAGTTTTTCATTATCACTAAAAGCTCCCCCTTAACATGTGCATCGTAATCGTATACATCTAGTATGGTAGTGCATTGATCCCATTTATTTGATCCACTTCTGTCAATTTCCATTTAAGACAAGGTTAATCACATTTTCCTCCCTTATACAAAATGTTAATCCCTTATATTTTGGATATCAATTGCTTAACCGTCGGGACAAAATAGATATGATAGCAGATTTGAACATGTTCTTGGATCCCCTCCACTTATATGGATTATAAGATGGATGCTGATTACAATTATTTGAAAAGTTTTGGAATTTGCAAAGAAATTCTTGAAAAAATTTGTACTCGAGCACATCTATACTATTCACCAAAAAGTCATGAACCTAATTATAGTTTTATTGTATTTTAATGATCATATTCACTGTAGAAAATAGTGAGCTTTAACACATTCGTGACCACTTGCCGGGTGCTTCCTTTGAAGTGGATATCCAAAACTTAAGCGAAGATATCCATTTACCGATCTTAAGTCTGTCAGCAGGAGCCACCAATGCATCATCCAAAGCAAACTGATCTGCTATTGAGATTGTCCATGAGTCTGTTCAAAGAATGTAGTGAGCAAGTTAGTAAGAAGACACAATCATTCCTTCATGAAACGCATTATGACTTTATAACACTTTTGAAGATCAATCTACCTTAATAGACTAATAGCGTGTAGAGACAAAAGCCCCCCCCAAAAAAACCCCCCCTAAAAATCCTAACAATTAAGTCGAATGTAGTTAACCTTGGTTTTGTCAGCTTTTACTGTCTATTTAAACTAAGAGAATTTGATTAATTTATCTTAGTTAGATAAAAATTTGATCTTAAGTGTTTTATGTCAAAAATTGGTTAAGTGTTTGATAACTTTCTCGTTCGTCTTCAAAGAAATACAAAGATCGGATGCCACTAAATACACTCGTTCGGTCCTTAAAGAAACAGCTAGATCGGTTTGTACTGAAATATCACTCGTTCGGTCCATATAATCAACACTCGTTCGGTCCATAATATCAGTCACTCGTTCGGTCCATAATATCAATCACTCGTTCGGTCTACACTATACTTCACTCGTTCGGTCCACACTAAACTTCACTCGTTCGGTCCACAATAGACTTCACTCGTACTGGTCCCCAAAGAACTTCACTCGATCCGTGTCCTCACAGACTTCACCGTTCGTCACAATGTACTATTCACTCGTTCGATTTACTTACTTGTTTTTGGGAGGTTGCGATTTGAAGAGTTGTGCAGTTGAGAGTAGAGTATTGTGTTTCGAGAATAACAGTAAACCAACAGAGTATGATGACCTTCTTGTTAATACTATTCATATTTTTAACACTTAATGTTCCTTCTTGTTAATTTCATATAAAGTTTTGCACTTAATTATTTTGAAAGGTGCCATTACGTTAAAACATCTTGGCACTTTTGGGTGTCCCTAAAGTATTAAAACTCGTACACTATAGACTTAAACTGTCAACCCTATACTTAAAAAGCATAAACAAGTAACACATAAGGCACAGGTCAAGCTTAAACTTAATTGACTATCTATCAGGAGATGTTACGTTATCGTTTGAAAAATATTTTTCCCTTTTGACAGCTCATTTGATCATGACAAAGAAATTTGACATTCTCTCCCCCTCAAACAATGACCCGTTTTCGTATTAAAGAGCGTAGACATTGTTTGAAAGTCAAATGTATCTTGAAATTATTTTCAGATGATGGAATGATTTTATGTGACAAAACAAGAAACACCAAGAAAATAAGAATTTCTCTTATTTAATTCACATAGATGCACTGAAACGAACACTTATGGATATAGGGGGGAAGCACCGGTTGTTGTGATGCAAGTAACACAAGCCTTTTGCATGGTCATAAAGTAGACCATGCCCGAGAATAAATTCCCGTTGAGAGGCCAAGTTTTCTTTTTGAAATACTTGCCTTAAGTAATTGATGACCGGGTTGCTATCTGAAATAATAGCAAGCCATCTGGCATGTTTTGAAAACATTTGTAACTTATGCTCGAACTTCATTTACAGACTTGTATCATTGTTAAATGACATTTCTAAGACCATAAATGTTATCGATTTCAGAAGACATGCCATTGTAAAACTTAGTTTTGAATTTTCCAATTTTTAAATTTTGTATATTGTGTTTTTGAAAAAATTTATATAGAAAGAGCAGGATCTTTTTGTGTTTTTTGCTGATTATTATATTTTTTCATCTAATATGATTTTATAAAATTTTAAAAAGAGATAAAAATAAAAAAAAAAAATGTTTTTGGTGTGATGTTTTCTGATTTTACGGTGCATTACAATGGAAGATACAGGATATTTGAATAGTTACCACCACTATTCATCAGCCTTCTCTCCAATTTTTCAGAGTTTCCGGCGTAAAACTCCGCATTTCCCACTTGTTGATTAAGAAAAAAATTCAGATTTCTATCTCGCAGAGCTTTAGTTTAAGATTTCCGGCCAGTTGATAGTCCTAATTGACAAAGTAAAGTTCGATCACACCAGTGTCTCAACATGCACCTTATGAAGTGAAACCTGATGACGTAAAACTGGATCTGGAATGTATTGAACGTTGTTGCAGCATAATGGCAATAACAGCTTTGTATCTAACGTACATTTGAATTTTATTAAATCCAAAGCCATAATCTTTAAGTTTGAGATCATCATCCAAAGGACTTGAGCACTAACAACCGGAAAGAGCAATATATCCAGCTTCCAGTACAGGATATCAGCAGCGCTTTTCTGCCTTTTTTAGACGACCAACTACAATCTATCACCCAAAATTTTATATACTGCCAGATGTAGCGTTACGGCGATGGGGGAATCTTGACCGACGCATCAATGATCCTCATGAAGTCAAATGCTGTTAGAGTCAAAGGAATAATCCTTCGGATACCAAATACCCCGGATGAACGGTTCCATATATATACGCGAAAGATCCTTATTACTGGCATTAAGGTGCTTTACGGTAGGAGGGGGCCGAGCCTGATACCGTGGCATCTCGGATATCAGGAGGAGTAGCAGCGATTTTAGGTCATTATCTACTAGCTAGGGGAGGCGAGATAAAGGGAGTAGTGTGCCAAACATACGCACGATAGTGAGTGATTGAAGGGGCATACAACTTTGCCCGAGCCTTTAGCACCAGCATCCAGTTGATGTTGTGGACTTACAGGGCCCACCATGTGTCTAATGCCACTGGTCACAATATTCATAGCCATATTTATGTTTAAGTATGATTCGGGAAGATGCATATTAGAATTGGGTTTATGTGTAAGTGCACAGGCCGTCGAGGTGCGCTGATATGGAGGGAAATTCCATGATCCCTAGGGATACAAATATGAGTGATTTATTACGGGGGCCAACAGACTACAGTCTTGTGACTAAGATTTGAACACATTATTTTAGCGAATAGATCACACAGTTCAGGAGTAGATGCAGCAAAGATAATATCATCGACATAGATTTGTACCAGAATAAGATCGTTGCCTTCTCTACGGATGAACAGAGTAGGATCCACTGAGCCTTTGGAGAAGTCATTGGATATCAGGAATGAAGACAACATATCATACCACGCACGTGGAGCTTGTTTCAACCCATAAAGAGCTTTCTTAAGCTTGTATACGTGGTTAGGTTTGTCTGGATCCACAAATCCGTCCGGTTGGCTAACATAAACTTCTTCTCGCAGATTACCATTCAGAAACGCAGTCTTCACATCCATTTTGATAGATGACCAGTTTCAAGTGAGCATCAAATTCAGAAAAATTCGTATAGCCCTCTAATCATGCAACCCAGAGCGAATGACTACCTTTCGAATCGATACCCTCCTCTGGCAATAACCACGAGACGACCCAACCGAGCCTTATTTTTTAGAATACCTCCTAACTCGTCAATTTTAACCTTATAGATCCACTTAAGAGAGATGACAAATGCTTTGTCAGGAGGAGGAACAAGTTCCCAAACCTCAAGGCATTCAAATTCATGAATTCCTTTGCATAGCTTCAATCCAACCTGTTGGGTTAAAGCTTCTTTGTAGTTTTCTTGGTTCGACTGATGTAGAAAGGCATCATAGTTAGCATAACATGGCTTGTTCATGGAGTTGGAGTCGTGTGGAAACCGGTTCTAACAAGAAGCACCGATTATATTCTCAAGTGGGTGATCCTTAGTCCATTTGCTGTTGTGTTCAGAAACTTGGTGATCGGGAGGCACAATTATATGAATAACGACTAATGATGAAGATTGATCAGAAGGAACTTCTGGAATTGGAAATACTGGAAGTACTGAACATTACCCATATGACAACTTCAATATCTTGATTTTCTTCAACATCATGAGAAATAATAGGTGTTTGAGTTTCTTGTGTTGTATGAGAGTTACTTGGTGATGGTGCATCTTGATCAACTGTAGTTGAGGAAGGTGAACCAGTTGATACAGCATGTTCAGGTGCAACTGCTTCAGGAATAGGAGCAATGACTTCTGGTGCTTGTAAATCAACATTAGTCGGGGGATTAAGTGACTCATCAAACATTGGTTGAAACAACAAATCCCAGTCAGATCTCGAAGGTGGTACAAATGGTGTTGAAGAAGGAGGATTTGGCACGAGTCCTGAACTGATCGATACAGGAGTCATTTCATGAAGAGCGGGTCCTGAACTGCTGTGTTCAGAAGCCATCGCGGTCAGCTCATCAAAATCAACATGAATGGTTTCAATTATTCGTCTGGTACGTCTGTTGTAAATCCGGAATGCTTTCTTTGTGGGTGCATATCCAATGAAAATACCAATATCAGCCTTTGGTTGTAACTTGCCCAAATTCTCACTATCATTCGTTGGGTAGCAAAGTGCACCAAACACATGTAGATACGATAGATCGGGAGGTTTGTCGTGTAAAAGCTCATATGGTGTTTTACCGTGACCTCGACGTATCATGGAACGATTTTGGGTATAACAGGCTATGGCAACCGCTTTGGCCCATAGAAATAACGGAGCTTTTGCATAAATTAACATAGTGTGTGCTGCTTCGATTAGCGTACGATTTTGTCTTTCAACAACACCGTTTTGCTGTGGAGAGCGTGCAACTGATGTTTCATGAGAGATGCCAACCTTCTCATAATATTCACGCAATGTCTGATTAACAAACTCAGTTCCATTATCTGTTCTGATGCGACGGACGGTTTCCTTAAGTCGTACTTGGATCATCTTCAAAAAGTTGATAATAAAAGGTGGAGCTTCATTTTTTGATCGCAAACATTTCACCCATGTAAATCGAGAGTAGTCGTCGACAATAACGAGGATGTACTTCTTTCTATTGACACTTGCGACACGCATTGGCCCATATAAATCCATATGCAACAGATAGAGTTTTTCTTGATTGGTATCTTCAGATTTAGGTTTGTGGGGTTTCTTTGAACTTTTTGCCTAATGCACATGCAGAACATAAGTGATCCTTTTCAAACTTGAGCTTAGGGAGACCTCGTACAAGTCCATGTCTTGCAAGATAATTGATAGCAACCAAAGTTCAATTAGATAGAACATGCATAACCAAGACTTGGTTTAGAACGCC
Organism: Tanacetum coccineum; assembly: GCA_026074375.1. Classification (NCBI taxonomy): domain Eukaryota; kingdom Viridiplantae; phylum Streptophyta; class Magnoliopsida; order Asterales; family Asteraceae; genus Tanacetum; species Tanacetum coccineum. Next base: position 5,154 of record BQNB010085275.1, on the reverse strand, counting down.
TTTGACAATAACAAATGGGAGAGGATGCCATCATATTCCCAAGTGAGAGTGTATAAAGGTTATCCCCTCGAGATCCCGTCAATAAATCAACACCTTTTAGATTGAGAATAAAGCATGTGTGTTGATGAAAAGCCACTTCAAGATTGGAATCACAGAATTGTCCACGATAAAATAGATTAGCCCAATCCTTCACTAATAACCCTGAAATATAAACATCCCATCTTATAGTCTCCCATAACCCATTATCTTTTGCAACTAGATCATTTCCGAATGACTATACCCCAAGAATTTACTGAGAAATTGGTGAGCTAGAGCGAGTCTCCGTCATGTGCTCGAGCAACCGAAGTCTAAATACCAAGGACATTTGGACAACCTCATTCATTAAGAGAAAGAGATGAATATTGTTTTTTTGGACCCCAGATTTACTGTGTTCCTGGTTTGTAGCAGACATTGTTTTAAAACCTCGTTTTGCTAACGACTTAGTAATTCTTATTCTCCTAGGTATTCTTGATAAACCAATTTTAACCACAGGTTTAGCGATTCAGATTCTAATCAAGTATTTTCCTAAATGCACTTCATTAGTAGTAGTATCTATTAAAGGCACGCATTTCCTACAATATGAAGGTCCACCTAGGTCTCCAAATAATCTTTTATATATGTAATTTAATTAATAAATATATAAAATATTTCAATTATAATGCATCATTTGTACATATTAAAAACCCGGGATTTTGCCAAATAAAAGCCAAAAAATGCCAAAAGAATAGAAAAATGTGTGCTTTTGTGTCTATTGTGCAGGAAAGGTTAAAAAAAAGACAAAAAGAAGCAAAATCAGTCAAAAACCGACAAGAAACGGAAAAGACAAGACAAAGAGTGAAGACGGAAAGACAATCAAAAGCCAGATCAGCCGGACACAAGAAAAGAAAGCCAATGAAAGACAAAGGATTTATAATGTTCAAGGGTTCATTTGGACAATTGAAAAGTCAAAGGGCTAAAATTGTCAAAAGATGAAAGTTGTTTTACAAAAAGGAAAAGGGAATATCAAACACAAGGGCCATTTATGACAACTTTGAAACCTACTTTAACACTACAATTGAGGGAAAGAAACCACAAGGGCTGGTATTGACAATGTTTGAAAGTCCTTTTATACTTCAAATGGGAAGAATCAAACGCAGGGACCATAGTTGCAATTACTTTGAACTTTCAAACACACACACGCGGCTAAATTTCCCCTAACAGCCTTCTAACAACATTTCCCGCCAAAAATCTACAACAAACCCAGCTTCTACAAATTCTTTCCCCGCTCCCTTTCTCTCATTTAATCTCGTATTAAACCCAATCCCACGTCATTTGAGACACGTGGCATTCCCTTATTGGCCCGAACACCTCATCGAGTTCAATCAACGGCTTGGATTCAATCTCAAAAGATTCAATGGCTAGGATTGATCGAGCTCTCATCCTCTCTTCTTCAATTCAGCTATAAATAGAAGCTTAGGGTTCATTTTTAGAGTTAGTTAGTGTGTTTTTAATTTTCAGTTTTTTTTAAGCTTACAATTACTGTTCATTGTTTTCAATTAAGTTTTTAACTTGTCAATTCAGTTGTACTTACTGTTTTTTTTAATCTTGTACTCTACATTTCTAAGCAATAAGCAAGTTTAATTGTTTCTGTGTTTAAGCTTTCAAGTAATGAGCCGTTTTAAGTCAATAAGCTAGCAATAAGCTAATTTGAGCTTATTGAGTTTTCTCTTATTCACAAGTTGTCCAAATATTCTAAAAGTTTTTTAAAAACTGTTGTTGTCTCTTCTTGTTCAAATTTAGCTCATTTGAGTACACTAGATTGATTGTGGAAGCTCAAAGGAGTAATAAGCTTCATATAGCTTATTGAGCTTTTAAGCTCAGGTTTAGAGGCTAGGGAGCTAATAGGTTCATGTTTTCTAAAGCCACTCACTCAGATAGAGTGGCTAGGTCTGAGACATTCCATTTCCAGGTTTTATCTTGAACATTTCATTTTAGCTTAAATTTGGCTTACTCAATTAGCTTATGTCTTTGTTCTTCTTTGTGTTTAAATATGGTTAGATTTGTTTAATTAGCTTAGAGATGCAAATGAATTGAGTTGTTATAGTTTTAGTTCATTAAGAATTTAAATACTCATTTCTGTCATTATTAGTCTAATAGCTTAGGAGAGTAACTAGCTTATCTTTACACATAAGCTGTAGGTTTTAGTCTTTTAATAGCTTAAGAAGGTGATTTCTAGTAAGAGTAGATAAAAAGCTTCAGCTGATTTAGAGATAAAATAGATTTTAATGTCACTTAAGTTTTGACAGTTTTAGATAAGGAGTGTTTGGTTTAATGAGAATTTGACTTGTAGAGTTTATCATAGACTGTCATAGGACTTCATTTAGTTATGTTTAGTCATATTAATAAGAGTTAGTTAGGATTTAAGAGTTAGTTTGTAGAATTTCAAATTTTTGAGCTTAAAAAGCTTGTATTTGCACCAGGACAGTTTTTGTAGTATAAATTGATTTTAGTAGTTAGTGTTTCAAAAACATTTTAGAACTTACATTTAGTGAATGTAGGTTTAAATACATGTGATTAGCAGGTTTATGAGTTTTTAAAGTAGAAGGTTAGCCTGCATTTTATTGTCTTTACCAACTACATCAGCAACAACAGTTAATACTGTTGTTGCTAATCAACTTTAAAACACCTTTCTATTAGTTATGAGTAGGAATTAGATTTAGGAATTAAGCACTTTTGTAGATCTCTAGTAGCTTAATTTAGATAAGCTTTTAAGTTCCATTATTAAGCTCTAATTCTAGCTTAAATTTCCTACAAAAGTAGCATGATAGCAGCAGACTAGATTCTAGTTCATTTTCTTGTGATTTTCATTTCTAGTTGAAATTGATAAAAACCTTTTATCTAGGTTGATTCAAGGACAACAGTATAGCTTATTGTTAGAATTTTAGCTTTTAAGGATTAGAAATAAGCTGTTTAGCTTATTAGAAAAAGCTTAAAACAGTCATAAGCTGAAGTTTGCACTTTTTGAGATCAATTTTCTTGATAATTTTGTTAACACTCAGCTAATGTCTGTTTAGATTTCTTTAGTACATATCTTAATCTACATTTAGCTTCTTTTGTTTTTCAATTTCATCTAGAAATAAGCAAATTATAAGCCAAATTCTAGATAAGCTAGAAAACTCCTAGTTTCTGTAACAGAATCCAAAAGCTTAATTTTCTAGCTTATTGAGTTGTCAAAAGTAGCAAGTGTCTTCATTAAAGTTGTAGAGTATAAGCTCTTTAATAACTTTCATGTTTTAAGTTTTTGCTAATTCTCAATTTTTCAATAAGCCAAAAATAAGCAATATCGTAGGGTCTGTTTTGTAATATTTCAATAGTATAGGGTTGCCAGTTTTCACTAAAGTGTAAATTCCCAATAGTTTTCCCGCCTACCCTCTTCTTTCTATCTTTACATTTTCTACCCTGTTCTTTCTAGAATAATAAACAGTTTTAATATTTTTGAAATTAGTTTTATAAAATTAGGTTAAAGTTTTTAATTGATAAAATTAGTGTACAATTGGTTTATAAAAATTAGGGCTTTTTGTTCTATTCAATTTCTGCACTAGTTTAGTAGTTAAAAGCCATTTTTCCTTATTTTTCCAGTTTAATTTGTATTTTCTAGGATTTAAAATAGATTTTAGTTAATTTCTTTTTCTTAAATAAATCATAAAAAATAGAAAAATAGTGAAAAATTCTAATCTTTTTGCAATAATTCTTTTTAATCTAGTACTTTTTGAAAAATATAAGTAAAATTTTAGTGTTAATTTTTAGAAAAAGTTTATTTTTGTTAATTCATTTTTTCTTTAAAAATTCATAAAAAATTCAAAAATAGTTAAAAAATTCTAATTCTTTTTCCTAAAATTTTCTTTTTAAATTTGTGATTTTTAGGCATTAAATTTGTTATTAGAAGTGCTTTAGATTTTAAATTCTCGTTTTAGCTCACGTTTTTAATTCACATTTGTTAATTTTTCGTGCTAGTTAATTGATTTTAGTTTCTTTAATCGTTTCTATAGTTTAATTGTGCTATTAAATTTGTAGTATAATTCAAAAGCCAAAAATCTTTTAACCATTCTTAACTCGAATCCGAATTATCACCAAATCTCAATTCACGACTTCTTCGAGGAATTTACGACCCGTGTATTAATTACTTTCCTAAGTGATTAATTACTTACGGTATCTTGGTTAGTGAAAGTTTGCACTATAGAGATATATACTATGCTTTCAACTGAAACCAATTTTGGCGCCGTTGCCGGGGAAGACGTGAACGATTTTTGAGGATATTCGTTGAAGTAAAGTCGAGAAGATCCTTTCCACCGGGAAAGTTATTTCTAGTATATAAATCAAAAACACAAAAAAAAATATATATATTCAAAAATATAAAAACATTTCCTTTAAAAAAAAAATTCAACAATAAAATAATACTTCCAAATGAAGTATTATCATAATATCATCGCAACAAAAGATCAAAATACTCCCATTTTTGACACTCACTAGGTACGGCTCACCTCTAGTTGGCTTATTCATTAAAAAGAGTAGGCAGGCTTGGTCTACGGATCGCCTCAAGGGACAAGGGTTATTCTAAAAGAGCCTCGCTCTTTCCCTTTTCTCCGCTCTTTTTGTGAGTTAGTTGGTTAGAGAGCTACCGTGACGTGAGTAGATCTTTTGGTTGAGTTCTTTCTCGATATATTTTTCCATTCTTAGAATTTTAGGGCTTAATAAATAAATAAATAAAAAATTATAAAAATTAAAAAATCATAAAATTCAAAAATATTCTTCTTGTCTAGTGCTTGCGCACTCGCTCTTCTAATAATTCTTCTTCTCAATCCCTCTATTGTTTTAATTCTTCATGTCGACATCCGGTGCTATTACATGTTACAATTGTGGAAGGACGAACGAATCCGGATTTTGTCCATGTTTGTGGTGCTTCAAATGTTCAAAGATTAAATATCCTTATTGTCTGGGTTGCTCTTGTATGACGTGTGGTACCGAACTTACGGACGGAGTTTGTCTACAATGTTGTCCTTACAGCCCGAGTACCAGACGTACTATTGCGAATCATGTAAGAATGATGCTCATTATGGATATCCTTGTCCATCATTT
>BQNB010085274.1:0-28515 GCA_026074375.1 Tanacetum coccineum | reverse complement strand
AGCATCCAGAATCATAAAACCATGACTCCAACAGGTAGTAGGAACGGATAAAACAAATTACTAAGTCTGCTACAAAAACCATATGATGGAAGTGTGAGAGAGGAGAAACCAAAGTGGGTGTTGGATAATGCAGCGTCATCACATATATGCAATGATCGTGCTATGTTTGAGACGTTAAACGGAAAGGGACAATTTGGTAAAATCAAAGTGTCGGGAGTGTACATTTCAAGCTTCATGATGGAAGTGTGAAAACCACTTTGAATGTGAAGTATGTTCCGGGTGCGGCTAGGAATATTCTTTCATTTGGTGTATTAATGTCCCGTGGGTACCGTTATGTCGGAAGAAAAGACACTTGCAAGGTTTACAAGAGAGATCAACTAGTTATTCGAGGACGGAAAATGCCGAATAATCTATGTTACTTAGAAGGGGAAGCTTTGCAAGGGAGAACTTGCGGAGGAAATAAAGGGAAGATGAAGATCGAGAAAAGAGTGCACTTCTGAGATAAAGATGAAGTATTAGGGATTTTGAGTCAAGGGAGGATTTATTAGGGTATGACTCAAATTAACTTAATTATGTTTTGGAGAAGCCTTGGAGAACAAGGAGTATATTTTCTAATTTAGTATGTGTTTAAATTATGAAAAGATTGTGTTTAGCCTATATAAATAGATGATGATTATGTAGGATTTTCATAATCCAAAGAGAGGTGAGAAAAACTTGTAAGAGAGTTTTGTGAGTTTTTTTGAGAGTTGAAGCGTCTCAATCTTGTAATCACAAATCTATATTAAGTTTTTCTAGTGGATTAGGCTTGAGGGGCCGAACCGGCAAATCGTTGTGTGTCGTGTTTGTTTTTGTTGTTCTTAATTGTTTGGTTATTCGTTGTGTTATCCTTTGTAGTGGGTGTAATATCCCAACAGTATTTACAATATATCGTGACCAGTGAGGTCCTTTATTCACCTCATCTTAAATTTTATCTCTTTGCTGCATAAGCCAACTAATTTGGGAAATTGCTTCGTATCCCTGTTAGGTATTATGAAGGTGGCATTTCATCAGTTTATTTATGGGAAGAGGGTGACAATGAAGGCTTCGTAGCCTCCTTTTTAATCAAAAAAGGTTTTTCTTTTGTCTGAAGTAGCTCTTAATCCTTTTCTTTACATGAACTAATTTGAAAATTATTTTTGATATAAAGATGGATCAAAATATGCACATGGTAAACGAGGCTATCTACATGAGGGTGGATGGGAGGTTATACATGTTATCCAGGTATTCTTTATTCATCACTCTTGTGTCGGGTTAAACTATAAACATCTCGTTATCTGAAACTTTATGTGACATTCAAATTGATTGTATATTATTTAGGTGGGGCCAGACGAGGAAGGAATGGCTCACAACTGCTTAACAAGTACTAAAATGCTGTCATTGACTACAGATAATGACACATCTTGCACATTTAATTTGTCCGGGTCAATTCGTAGACCGGTAATTCATTAATGATGCATCTGCGTGATTTTTTATATGCTCTGAGAAATTAGTCATATAGCTTAAGGAATAACTAGACTTCAGATTTGTACTGTGTGCACATGCTAAAAGTTAAGACCATATCATAAATGCATGAACATAAAGTTCTTAAATGATGCTTGTTATCAACGTTTTCTTTTAACTTGAAGAGAGGAAATATAAAGGCTTAGGCAGGAAATATTGGTTTTCATGTAAATAAGCGAACAAGAGTGAATCATTTCTAGTATGGAAAAATAAGTGTGACGGGTGGGTTGGTTGACAGCACTGATCAAAATAGGCAGGTCGCCCCCCACATACTTTTTGTTAGATATTAAAAAAAGGCTCGGTCACCCAGTGTATTTTACCGTACACACTTTTTTTTTCACTCTTATTTTTCTTGAATATTCATAAAGACATTTACTAAAAGTGATAAGAAACTATATAACTAAAATGAAAAATATAATTGTTTGAAAATAGAATGCTGTAGGGAGTTTGGATCACATTCTATCCTAGTTTTATATGTTTACACTGGTTGACCCGCCAGAGAAGCATAATATTAAATCATGTTTTCGACCTCTAAATGGGTTGAATATCGTTCTCTGGAGTCTAGTGTATGATAGACACTTGGGACATGGTGCCAATTTTTTATTATTATGGGCACCTGGCCCAATAACAGGTCCTTTAAATACTTTAAAATACCGTCCCCAAGTATATTGTACTCTGGCTGTGTATTAGCATAATTTTTTGGTGGTTAGTAAACATTGACCTGGTACATTGTATTGCGTAAAACGATTGTGTATTTGAAAGCAGACCTTTCATGGAAGATTGCCATCCAAGCAACATGGAGGAAATGATTGAAGAATTAGAGGGACAGTTTGATGAATCAACTTGAACGTCAAGCCATGAACGCAGGCGTATCTTCCACACTTAACTAGATAATCGTTAAAAGCTCGTTGCTTTCATAAAAGAAATCAATTTCTAATCCTTTTATAGTTTATATAGTTTAACTACATTTTTGGTCTTTATGGTTTGGTGATTTTTACTTTTTGAATCCAAAAATTCAAAAAGTTTTGGTATTAGTCTAAAAAGACTTTCGTTTCACTTTCAGTCCAATTTTATTAATATCGACATTATAGACTAGTTTGAACGGTTAGTTAGGAAAAGTATCTAGTCTTTTCATTATATTATAACCCACAAACTCACACTCTTTCTTTTTCCTCTAACTCTTTTTCTCTTTTTTCTTCCGGTTATCTTCTTCACTCTTTTGCCATACAAAAAAACACACAACAAAAAAACAAAAAACACCATTTATTTCTCTATCAATCTATTCACCACAATATTTTACATGATATATTGCATGTCTTATCATAAATCTTCATATAATTTAATTTCTTTGTTGTTACATATGGACCTCATATTTCTATAATATTTTCTATAAGACCTTGGTTTATTCCATTTGAACTTTCTCCAAAAACCAAAATCTCCTAAAAAATGTTGAGTAAAAACAGTCAACCACAACCAGACGAGGGTTTTTCGGATCCAGACCATTATCTAGGTCGGATCTATTGTGTTGATGATTTTTTGATGGCGGTATTATGATTGTGGTGGTGGTGGCGATGATGTTTATCCACCCACTGGAAAACTCCCATACGTACCCTAACACATTTTAGGACGGATTGCATGAGTTTAGTTTATTGTGACGTCATTTTTAAAACAAAATTTATTTTTTAGTTGATAATGTGCATTGGTATGTGCTTAATTACACATACCATTTTCCATTTAAACCGGACTTAAATAACCAAAAATACCTTGTGTTTGTATGTTTTCATCTATATTGTGCAGGAAACGGATATCCGACAAAAGGACGAAAAATCAAGCAAAAACGACAAAACCGAGCACAGAATGGAAAAGCGTGAAAGTCAAAGTCGAAGTCAAAGACCAAAAAGTCAAAGTCAAGATTAACCCTAACAAAGTCAACAATCAAAGTCAAAGCCGTAACTTAAGAATACTTAATGGGCTCACCCGAACCCATCTAATGGGCCGAGGCAGCCCATTAAGCATCCATATGAAGACCAAAATGAAGAAAAAGGCCCAAACCCTTGTTAAATCCAAACGGGCCCAAAACTACCAAATTAAAGGCCCAATCCATACTTAACAAATCTTAACAGCCCACCTATTTTAATACTGTAACATCAGTTAAGTCTCCAAATGACCTAACTGCAAACACTCAATACTACTTAAAGGACTTATGTTGCCATGTCTCTAAAACTTTCACACTACACAAGGACGACAATTGCAACAACATTTATAACAATGAGGGACCATTCATGTCGACTTCCTAAACCTATCCTCTGCACTCAAAAACAAAAATAACAGAGCAACCTTTTCCCGCCAATACCCAAGTGTACTATTCATTGTCATTTTCCTCACCATACCTGCAACTACCAGCCAAAACATCCCTCTCTAACCTCACCCCACCCCAAAATGTCAATGTCACATTGGCAATCCTATGAGTTACCATTGGCTGATGAAAAAGAAGGGTTTTGATCTACACGACTTGAACAACAAACACAAACCCTCAACTCTCTCTCTCTCAAGAAACACACATGAAGAGACTCAAGACCTTAGAAGATTTTTGTATAAATAGGCAGTTAGTAGCTTATTTGTACCTTTGTCGAATTTTGTTTAAGTCAAAAGCTTGTAAAACGGGAATCATAAACGGGACCTAAAAACCCTAAATTATCAAAATTAAGTCCTAAAATGATCTTTTTGGTTTTTATAAGTCTTAATTAACTAAAAAGCTAGGACAAAGAAAACTAGACCAAAAACGGGAGAGATTTAAGCTTAAAAACACTAAAAACGTGAATGGGATTCAATCTCGTTCTTTAAAAAGTCAAATTGTAAATTTTAACTCCTACGAAAGCAAATCTAAATTTTCCTAAGTCCCTAAATGTTAAAAGAATTTTTTATAAAAGAATTAATATTTTTTTTGACTTTTTTATAATTTTTTATGAATTAAAAACGATTTTAATGAAATTAAATGTTTAAAAATACTAAACTATTTAATAAAAATCTGAAAAAATTAGCAAAAGTGTTTTGAACAACTAATAAGCAAAAAAAAGCCTAAAACTACTATTAAGAATAAATTTTGCAATCTTAAACTGAAAAAGTCCCAAGGGCGAGTTGTAGAGGGAGTGTGTGTGTAAAACGTTTGGTGATAAGGGTGAGGTCCCGGGTTCGAGCCTTGCTCACCCTAGGACTTCCCCTAATCCTAAATGTTTTTGTTTTTGCCATTTTTTATAACTTTTTAAAAGACTTAAAAATAAGCACTTTTTTACAAAAAACACTTTTTTTAACCACGAATAAGCACTAAATAAGCTGTCTAAAGTGACAGAATAAGCCTAAACTTCACTAAGCTATGAAAATGCTAACTGTTGGGCTTTTTAAGCTATTAAGCTAAAAGAAGGGCTAATAAGCTGAAAATAACTAAAAAGCTATACCTAATAAGCATAAACAAACAAAAATAAGCAAAGGGGTTAAGCTAGAATAAGCTAGAGAATGTCAGATTAACAAAAGAGTTTTAACACTAAAAAATTTAAGCTAAAATGAAAATAAGCATAAATAAGCTCTATCCTAATGCAAATAAGCCAAATTTGATTAAACCTAGCCTAATGAGCTGAAATACATCTAAATAAGCAAGGGCAATAAGCAGATAAGCTTAAATAGCAAAGACCTTTGGGCAAAAAATGATAGCAAAAAGGGTGGCTAATAACAAAGAAGTTACACTACTATACTTTCCCAAAAAGTTCGCCTAAGTTACTCAACATTCATTTTGTTCACTTAGGTTACTGAACTTATGGAGAACAGACATTTGGGGTTACTCATCTTGCAAAAATATACGTAAACATCATTGAGAACTTGATAAAAACATGACATTAATGTTACTTAACTTACCCTAAAAATATACGTTCATGTTGCCATGCGGATAACATTGAAATACGGGGGTGTATGTTTTAAGTGGTATAAGCCCACTAAGCCATAAGAACCTTTTGCTAGCTTATATTTAAAGCTAAAAAGTCCCTCCTTTAGCCTTTTGTGGGTTAAAAGACAAAGAAGTTACTAAACTTTCCCAAAAAGTGGCCTAAGTTTACTCAACTTCATTTTGTTCACTTAGGTTACTGACACTTTTGATAAACATACACCCCCATAATTTCAATGTTAATCCGAGCAACCTGGACGTATATTTTTAGGTAAGTTAAGTAACATAAATGTCATGTTTTTACAAGTTCAATGATGTTTTTTTACCGTATATTTTTACAAGTTTGAGTATCCCCAAAAGTATCATTTTTCAAAAGTTCAGTAACCTAAGTAAACAAAATGAAAGTTGAGTAACTTAGGCGAACTTTTTGGGAAAGTATAGTAACTTCTTTGTCTATTAACCCACCTTTTTGCTTATCAATTTTGGCCAAAAGGCTCATTTGCTTATTTAAGCTTATCTGCTTATTGCCCTTGCTTATTTAGATGTATTTCAGCTCATTAGGCTAGGTTTAATCAAATTTGGCTTATTTGCATTAGGATTAGAGCTTATTTATGGCTTTTTTACATTTTAGCTTAAATTTTTTAGTGTTTAAAAACTCTTTTGTTAATCTCGACATTCACTAGCCTTATTCTAAGCTTAACCCCTTTCTTATTTTTTGTGTTGTTTTTGCTTATTAGTAAGCTTTTTAAGTTAATTTCAGCTATTAGCCCTTCTTTAGCTTAATAGCTTAAAAAGCCCAACAGTTAGCATTTTCATAGCTTAGTGAAGTTTAGGCTTATTCTGTCACTTTAGACAGCTTATTTAGTGCTTATTCGTGTTAAAAAAAAGGTATTTGAAAAAGTGCATTTTTTTAGTCTTTTAAAAAGTTATAAGAAAATGGCAAAAACAAAAACATTTAGGATTAGGGGAAGTCCTAGGTGAGCAAGGCTCGAACCCGGGACCTCACCCTTATCGACCAAACGTTTTTTACACACACTCCCTCTACAACTCGCCCTTGGGACTTTTTCAGTTAAGATTGCAAAATTTTTTCGTAATATTAGTTATAGCTTTTTTTTTGCTATTAGATTTTTCAAAAACACTTTTGCTAATTTTTATCCAGAATTTTATTAAATAAGTTTTAGTAATTTTTTAAACACTTAATTTCATTAAAATCGTTTTTAATTCATAAAAAATTATAAAAAAGTCAAAAAAATATAATTCTTTTAAAAAAAATTTCTTTTAACATTTAGGACTTAGGAAAATTAGATTTGTTCTTTCGTAGAGTAAAAAAGTTTACAATTTGGCTTTTTAAAGAACGAGATTGAATCCCATTCCACGTTTTTTAGTGTTTTTAAAGCTTAAGATCTCTCCCGTTTTTGTCTAGTTTTTCTTTGTCCTAGCTTTTAGTTAAAAAAGAGAACTTATAAAAACCAAAAAGATCATATTAGGACTGTAATTTTGATAAAATTAAGGGTTTTTAGTTCCGTTTAAGGATTCCCGTTTTAACAAGCTTTTTGACTTAACAAATATTCGAAAAGGTACCAATAAGCTTACTAACTGCCTATTTTCTACTAAAATCTTTCTAAGGTCTTGAGTCTCCTTCATGTGTGTTTTCTTGAGAAGAGAGAGTTGAGGGTTTGTGTTTGTTGTTCAAGTCGTGTAGATCAAAACCCTTCTTTTTCATCAGCCAATGGTAACTCATAGGATTGCCAATGTGGCATTGACTTTTTGGGGTGGGGTGAGGTTAGAGAGGGATGTTTTGGCTGGTAGTTGCAGGTATGGTGAGGAAAATGACAATGAATAGTACACTTGGGTATTGGCGGAAAAGGGTTGCTCTGTTATTTTTGTTTTTGAGTGCAGAGGATATGTTTAGGAAGTCGACATGAATGCCCCCTCATTGTTTATAAAAGTTGTTTGCAATTGGTCGTCCATGTGCATTTGAAACGTTTTAGAGACATGGCCAACATAAGTCCTTTAAGTTAGTAATTGAGTGTATGCAGTTAAGGTCCTTAGGAGGGAATTAACCTGAGTTAAGGAATAAAAGGTGTGCTGTTAAGATTTTGGTAAGTATGGTATGGGCCTTTAAATGGTATTTTTTGGGCCCGTTTGGATTTAACAAGGGTTTGGTCCTGTTTTTCTTCATTGTTTGGGTCTTCATATTGGAAAGCTTAATGGGCTGCCTCGGCCCATATAGATGGGTACGGGTGAGCCCAATTTAAAAAAAGGGGGTAAAAAATCTTAAGTTCGGCTTTGACTTTGATTGATTGACTTTGTTAGGGTTTAATCTTGACTTTGACTTTTTGTCTTTTGACTTCTGTACTTTGACTTTCACAGCTTTTCCACATTCTGTGCTAGGTTTTGTCCGTTTTTTGCTTGAATTTTTTCCGTGCCTTTTGTCGGATATTCCGTTTTCCTGCATCAATAAGATAAAACATACAAACACAAGGTATTTTTGGTTATTTAAGTCCGGTTTAAATGGAAAATGGTATGTGTAATTAAGCACATACCAATGCACATTATCAACTAAAAAATAAATTTTGTTTTAAAAATGATGTCACAATAAACTAAGCTCATGCAATCCGTCCTAAAATGTGTTAGGGTACGTATGGGAGTTTTCCAGTAGGTGGATAAACATCATCGCCACCACCACCACAATCATAATACCGCCATCAAAAAATCATCACCACCACTAGATCCGACCAGATCTGGTCAGGATCCGAAAAACCCTCGTCTGTTGTGGTTGCTGTTGTATACTCAACCATTTTAGGAGATTTGGTTTTTGGAGATAAAGTTCAAATGGAATAAACCAATGTCTTATAGAAATCTTATAGAAATATGAGGTCCATATGTAACCAACAAAGAAAAGTGTAATAAATGAAGATTTAGAAAGACCATGCAAATAACATGTAAAATATAAGTGGTGAATAGATGATAGAGAAATAAAATGAGTTTTTTTGTTATTTTGTTTGTGTGGTTAATTTGTTATGGCAAAAGAGATGAAGAAGAATAAGTGGAAGAAAAAAGAGAAAAAGAATTAGAGGAAAAAGAAAGAGTGTGAGTTTGTGGGTTATAATATAATGAAAAGACTAGAATACATTTCTAACTAACGGTCAAACTAGTTAAACTGACGATATTGATAAAATTGGACTGAAAGTGAAACGAAAGTATCTCTTTTAGACTAATACCAAAACTTTTTGAATTTTTGGATCAAAAGTAAAAAATGCACCAAACCATAAAGACCAAAAATGTAGTTAACTATATTAACTATAAAAGATTAGAAATTGATGTTCTTTTATGGAAAGAAACGAGCTATAACGATTATCATAGTAAGAGTGGAAGATACGCTGCGTCATGGCTTGACGTCAAGTTGATTCATCAACTTTCCCTCTAATTCTTCAATCATTTTCCCCATGTTGCATAGATGGCCATCTTCCACTGAAAGGTCTGCTTTCAACTACACAAACGTTTTACGCACAATTACCAGGTCAATGTATCTAACCACCAAAAATTATGCTAACTACACAAGCCAGAGTACAATATACTGGGGACGGTATTTTAAAAGTCTTTAAAGGACCTGTTATTTGGGCCAGGTGCCATAATAATAAAAATTGGACCATGTCCAAGTGTCTAACATACACTAGACTCCAGAGAACGTTACTTCAACCCATTTATAGGTGAACACATGATTTAAATTATGCTTCTCTGGCGGGTCAACCAGGTAAACATATAAAACTAGCTATAGAATGTGATCAAACTCCCTACAGCATTATATTTCAAACACTATATTATCATTTTAGTTATATAGTTTCTTATCACATTTAGTAAATGTCTTATGAAATTCAAGAAAAAAAGAGAGAAAAAAAAGTGTGTGAGGGCCGACACGGCCTATTTTGATCAATGCTGAAAACGACTTGCTTTTAGTGTTTTACTTGAACCTGTTAACTAATCAACCAACCCACCCTTCACACTTATTTTTCCATACGGGAAATAACACCCTTGTTCACTTATTTACAAGAAAACCAATATTTCCTGCTTGAGCCTTTATATTTCTTCTTTTCGCGTTAAAAGTTTATATTGTTAACAAAGGTGGACTCTTTACAATTAAGAACCTTACACCAGATGTTCATGCATTCATGATATGGTCTTAACTATTAGCATGTACACACAACACAAATCTGAAGTCTAGTTATATCTTAAGTTGTATGACTAATTTCTTGAGCACATAAAAAATCACGCAGATGCATCATTGATAAATTACCTGTATACAATTTACCCGGACAAATTAAATGTCCAGATGGTCCGCAAACTGTAGTCAATGACAGCATTAGTAGTACTTGTAAAGCAGTAAATGACCATTCATTCCTCATCTGGCCCCACCTAAACAATATACAAGCAATTTTAATGTCACATAAATTTTCAGATAACGAGACGTTTATATTTTAACCCGACACAAGAGTGAATGAATAAGAAACCTGGATAACATGTGTAGCACATCCCATCCACCCTCTCGCAGATAGCCTCTTTTAACCATGTGCATATTTCTAACCGTCTATTATAACAAATACAATTTTAAAATTAGATTATGTAAAGAAAAGATTAAGAGCTACATCGACAAAAGAAAAATCCTTTTTTTGATTAAAAAGCAGCCCACGAAGCCTTCATTGTACATCTCTCCCATAAATAAACTGATGAAATGCCACCTTCATTATTACCTAACAGACAGATAACAAACCATACCAAAATAATTGGCTTAAGGCAACAAAGATATTAAATTAAAGACGAGGGAATAAAGGACCTCTAAACACCCCAAAAATATGACAACGCAGCGAATACCACTATGGGGTGCTACTTCATAATACAACAGCACAAGATACAAGAGAACGACCTTTAAATGTGACCTTAGGTAAAACACTCTCGTGTATTTTATCTGAATCAAATAATAGTTGTCCCATAATTGCATCACAATGAAAAGCTTGATAGAACACAACGAGTTTTTGATCGTTTGTAGAAACCTCAAGAATGAATCTTGTCAATTTAGACTCCAATGCACATCAGAAATCCAAGCATTTAATTCACCTGAGAAAAACATGCTTAAAAAGGTCAACATAAAGTTGGTGAGTTCATAGGTTTTCCTGTAAATTAAACCGTTAGTTCCAATAAATGTATCTGCCCACTTGTATCATTACAGTGTCATATAAAAACGTTTAGTGACTACTGTCTCCCTACAGTATCATAAAATAATTGTGACCATTTAAATCCTTAAACGTCCTTCCAAAATGTACGTATGATTTTTAGAAATCAATTAGCTGTAAAAATATGCAAGACCATTTCTATCCCCAAATAAGTCCTAAAATGTACGTATCAAAGTTGGATCACAATATCCAAAGTATGTATTGCCACCTTATTCAAGTATGTATAAACCTATGATTACCATTACTCTAAATTCATGAAACTGATGCACTAATATAACAGTAAGAGTTCATATGCAAGTGTTGTGGGCCCCGTAGGCTCAACCAATCGCAATCCGACATGTTATAACATTCGTTTGCCCAGTGATAGCTAATCACCCGAACATGGATTGTCAATCCCGAATAGATCTATTTTGTATATGCGTGTGACTTCACGCAATAACGTTCGTTGCCGCGATAGCTAGATCACCCGAACAGGATCCGCACCCGAATAGATCTATTTTCATAACATTCGACTCACCCTCCCAAGGATATACAGTTCAGGACGCGTGACGTAGACCTGTATGTACCACACAGATATCCCCTCCAAGAACACCCGGGCATTAATGATTATGTACCCCTCAAAAGGTGTCCCCCCCAAAGGATCACCGGCATTATTGTATATGTACCCCCAACAATGTGTCCCCTCCAAGTACCACCGGGCTAGAATTGCGTATGTACCCCTCGTGCACTTACTGTATCTCACCGCGAATATGAGATGAAGTGTGGAATTCAACCCAGTAAATGCGCTTGTAAACATGTATACAAACGAGTTGTAAATGAGCAAGTAACGAGTTTAAATCAAACACATAATTGAATTTGTAACAAGCATGTTCTCACCCCAAAATATATGTAAAACATGTAAAACATGGGGCTATGAAACTCACCTTGATATTGAAGAACGATTGATCGGTAGACATCTAGTATGCACAACACGAACGAAAGACGAAGCTGCCTGACCGTGAAGATGCAGCTTAACTTAACGGCTAAGTCCCACTAGCCTAGGATAATGTGTTTGGGTTTCCCGGTGAATTGTTATGTCAACGCGACGCGTTGATAAAGATTTAGATTTAACGTTGTAATGGTTTGGTGGTTGGTTAAATAAATAAATTGAAAATATACCCAAAGTGTGTAATATATATTCTATATATAATACATATGAAAAATAAACCCTTACATAATTCATACCGTGAATTATATAACATGACCAACAGTCCAACGATTAATGAAAAGTATATAAAGTTTTGCAAGGATTATAATAAGAAGGTGTAAATAATTAACTCAATTGGTTTGACACCATTTCAATTAAACAACCGATGTTTGTAACAGTTTATAACCATTATAAAATATAAAATAATATTTATTAAATTATATTTTCGTTTCCCCGTTCCCACTCGACGAGTCCTTGCCTAAAACAGTTCGTTTCATTGTAAAGGTATAGTTTTCGTTCATTGGTCGGGTTATTGCATAATACAAGTTAATGTATCTTTTAAAATAAAATCTTGGGGTCCCCTTTATCGGTTTCTAAAACAATAGCAGTTTTAGTAAAACATTACTAAATATAGAAATCTATATAAATTTCGCCATGACCTTTCCGTTTATAAAATGATCCCAAGTCGAACGACTTTGTTGCAAATCCACTTTCCCAATTTAATTTAATAGAAATCATTTTAACAATTCAATGGTGTTTATTAATTATCGTTTAATAAACATTGTTTCCATATTGTAACTTCGTTACGAATCATAGTATTTTATATTCGTCCCCAGTCTAATATAATGTATCCGAAAAATAATAATTAGCCACATTTATTTAACCAATTAACCACCGGTCCGATTATAATATTTATATCAAATCTTAGTATTTTTTTTTATTAGTTAAGGTTATATATACCAAACGAACCCTTGTTGATCCCCTTGTTGATCTTTGAGCTAAACCAAACGCACCCGTTTGGCAAATCGGCCAAACCAAACACCCCCCTCTTGCCTAAAACCCAGATCCAAACGCCCCTTGTTGGGCTGCCATAAACCAAACAGCCCTCTTCGGCTGTTAAACCCACGACCAAACGCACCCTTATGTTGTTTTTAATATCAAACGCACCTCTTTTGTTGTTAACCCTAAACCAAACACCCTATACGTTTTCTGCACATCCAAACGCTACCCTAATCTATACCAAACGCTACCCTAAGCTGTTGTTTATGTTAACCCCAAACGCACCCTTGCGACGAACAACCAAACCAACCACACCCACCGCGATGCAAAACCAAACGCACCCGCGGCTGTGACAATCCAAACGTACCCCTTTCGTGAATAACCCGAACAAACACACCCCTTACTGCTATAACCTAAACCAAACGCACCCTTGCATGGTGGCTGACCCGAACCACAACCCCAACCCACCCCCGGTGGCTGTTAGCAAACAAACGCACCCTTGTGGTGCCATACTCGGACCCGGCTGTCCTGAAACAGCCAAAACGAACACCCCTAAACAAACGCATCCTACGCTGGTGCAACCCACAAAACCAACGCACCCTTGCGGTGCAAAACCAAAACCAACACGCACCCTTGTTTCTATAACAAAACCAAACGCACCTGTGGTGCTTATATAAATAAACCTAACGCACCCTTATTTCTTAAACAAACCCAATACACCCCTTGGTGAGTAAATCTAGATACAGTAAGCTCACGTTGCAATATAAAACACATCTTTGGACAAGCAATCATCAATTAAATTATCATTTGCAATAAGAAGATTTTTCTGCTCAATCTCATCGTGCTTCCTATGTACGGCATTTTGGTCAACCTCAGCTTCCAACTCTTCAAAAATTTCTTTCATTTCTTTGACTTCTTTAGTGAGAGCCTTTTGAATTCCCATAAAATGTTCTTTAAGTGTTTCGAAAAATGGAATGACCTCAGTAAGATAACATGCCTTGGTTTGTTCAAAACCTCTTTCCCCTTCAGTGAGCCTAGTTGGTGTAATTCTCTTTTGACAAATTTTATCAAATTCCGAAAACAGTTGTATTAGTGCAAAAATATTAATTTTTACTTGACTTTTTGTTGGAAGCATTCTGGGGACAAGTTTAGCAGGTGTATTCGGTGGATACACTATCAAATCAGGGATGGTTTGCTTAACCTTGGCCTGTTCTCTGAAGGCTTTAGCCTTGTCTTCGAGAGGGTCAGTGTACCAGAACACCTATTTTGGGGTCAATTGTTTCTGAGGTGTGAAGGTCGCTAAGAAATTCTCTTTTGAGTAATCATATGGTGCAATCTTAATCTTCCTTTTCACACACTCGGGGTCTTTCATTTTCTCATTCATTTTCTTCCTAGTGATTTCAGCTATCTCTAGGGTATCCTCTGAGTTGTGTACTATGGCTGGGACATGATTGGTTTTGATAATTTCATGACCATTATATAGAGCAAGCTGAACTTGCTTTGCACGGGTGAGACATAAGGGTTTCTTATAGCCAATAGCTACCTTTTTCTGTTCATCATAACAAGGCTTTGGTTTACACAACATGTGAACTGTTTGAAGAGGCTGGTCTTGTTTGTATAATTTATCCTCGACCTTTTCTATTAAAGCTTTCATGTCCAAAAATTCTTCCAGGTATTTGTTTTCTTTCTGTTTAAAATCCTTTTTCAAAGACGTAACTTCTTCTACCATTGACTTGTTATGGTTGATGGTAGAGGAAAGTTGCATTTTTACAAAATGAAGTTCCTTTTTCAAATTTTCTTCCTTAATATTACAGTCAGCGATAACTATTCTTAATTGTTCCTCAATCTTTTGTTCTCTTTCAGTTAATTCAAACTTGGCCCGTCTTTCATACAGTTCAACTTGTTCCTTATATGTTGCAAGTTCATCAGTCAATGAATTATCAGCTACATTGTTATGTGTTGTTACAGAGACATATTGGGCAGACTGTTCATGCATATCATTTAATATCATCATGTATGCATCATTTGGTACAGAAGATACATTACTTTGTATGGCACTGCATTGTCCTTTACATACTGATCACACGGAATCATATTATTATCACTCGTATAATCAGCATGTGAGTCAACAACGTTGTTTGGTTGTACATCGTCATGCATCTCGTGTACTTCATGATGTTCACAAACAGCATCTTGATAGTTGTCATGATCTGGTACCTCAGATAGAATGTCCGAATCATATGACAGACTGGCTTCATTATAAATAGGATATGCGGATGAAAGATTTTCCATGAACATAGTCTGTGCACTAGGATCCTCATCAACATCATAATCAAAAGCATCACAATTATCAGCTTGAAACACATTATCCACAATGAGTGCTAACTCTTGAACCGGCTGCTCATCCACATATTCATCAACATCATTGTCTTGTCCACCTACAAGAAACAACAACTGCTCTTCATCAAATGCCACCCCATTCTCCTAAGCTTGCATCAGCAACATCTTGTCTTTGAAGTATTCTGAGTTCTGTGGTCGCTTGGGCTGAGTGCAATTCCTTGCTATATGGCCTATCCCATTGCAATTGTAGCACTTTATCTGCCTTGCTTGACCTGGATTTGCATTCCCAACTCTGTTATGAGCTCCCCCATAACCAGCTGCACCTGCACCCCGTGCATTTTTCCCTTGACCTCTATTCTGTCGACCCTGAACATTCTAAACAACAACCCTGCCGTCTTAAACTATGGCTTGGTTCCTTGCATTTGATAAAGTTCTGAGTTGATTATTTGTTTGAGGAAGGTATGTTTTGTATGATTGGGTGAGTAGGGCAAGTGTGTTGGTTAAGTTCTCAATTAAGTTGTCTGTTGGGGAAAGTCCTGAATCAAGTTGAGTGTTGTCAGCAAAGTGTGGTGGTACATATGTGGATGGTGGAGTTATAGATGATTGTGGATAGTGTTGCTGATTTGAAACATTAGACATCAAGGCGAGAGGATCAACAGTATGTTGAGTGAATCGATCCAACATCATTTTGTTCTCATTGGCGTGTGCCTCGTGTTGCTTCAGATAAGCATACAACTAATCATAGTTGGAATCCCTCAAGCCTCTATTGAGTTTCACTGCTGTTACAAATCTACCCCATTATGGCAACATGTTATTAACAAACTTAGAATTCAACTACATTCTAGACATGGTCATCTTGATGTTCCACATGTCGTTGATGAGTTTGGCAAACCGGACATAGTAATCATGAATGGTCTCTCCTTTGTGCTGACGAAAGTGTTCAAAGTCATCATAAAGTTGTGATTCACGGTCTTCTTTTGTTAATTCCGAACCTTCCAGGAGCATCTTCACATTATCCCATATGTCCTTTGCATCAGTGTAATGATTGATTAGAGAGTAGATATCTTTTGGCAACCCTTAAAGTAGAATATTTGTTGCCCAAATGTCAGCGTTATACCTTTCCTTATCTTCTGGTGATAAGTCAGAATAGACACGAGGACGTACAAGACCTAGATGTATGGCACCCTCATTCCCTTCAGCAAGTGTTTCCTGAAATGTTCCCATCTGAAACGGTCCTTCATCAATTGACTTCAAGATGTTTACACCATTCTCTTTACCCCGACAATACAGTCAAAGAGAGAAAAAAAAAAAAAAAAAAAAAAATTTAATAAGTAAAAAAGAAAGAAAAAAAAATACGTTGTTTCATGATAGCAAAGGTCAGTCCTATCAAGCATAGGTGGTCGGGTATCAGAACCAGCACATTGGATGTCTTTCTGAAAGATGTGCCATACGTAATTGAATTGTGAGATATAAGTTGATCGAAACAATGATTAGTGATTGTAGTTTAAAAAGTAGTGATTGATGAAATGGTGAATTGTAGTTAAAGTTTGTTTGGAATACAGGTTGAAATTAATTAGTTTAAAAATATTAGTCTAGAAGTCCAAAAAAAATACACAACTCGCTGCCTGGTAACTCGCTGGAAGAGACTTGACAACTCGCTGGTAAGAAATTAAATAGCCAGAGTTCCAGTTCACAAGTCGCTAGAAGAGAGTCTTCAAATAACCTGTAACTTGCTGGACTTAACTCGCTGCAAGAGAATTGACAACTCGCTAGCACGAAATTAAACTGACAGAGTTCCTGTTCATAACTCGCTAGTATAAAGATCTTCAAAAACCTGTACTCGCTAGTCCTCAACTCGCTAGTCATCAACTCGCTACCTGCAGGAATGGTTAACTCGCTGCCTAACTCGCTACCTGCACTAGAGGACAAGTCGCTAACACAATACTTTTGGACACAGTGTACTATTCTGACAACTCGCTAGCACAGTAACCTAACTCGCTATGAAGATATTCGAACAGTAACCTAACTCGCTGGAATGAAAAAATTGGTTTTTCACCTAAAAATCACCTTTTGAACGTTTTTGCCTGGTTTCTTTTGCACAACTTGGTACTAGAAGGCTATAGAAACGATAAAAACATAAACTTTAACATCACAAACGACAAGATCCAAGAAAACCAAGAACAAGACTATAAACCTTCCAAAACCATACTTTTGATCTAAACTAACCAAGAAAACGGACACACAATCTAGCTAATCATCCCATATGCTCTGATACCAATTATAGGATATTGAAAATCATAACATAATCGGATGGCAAGTGGATCAGCCAAATCTAGAGAGAGAAAGTGAGAGAGAACTTTCTAGTAAGAGAAAATGAACTTGTATAAATAAAATGACTAACCCACCTCTTCCATGGCATGGAAGTGGCTTATATAGTAACAACAAAATCAGCCCTTAGGCTATGGTATGGGCTTACACGTTGGGCTTTATAGCCCGACCCATTACCGAACATTACACATTAAACGTTAAACTACGAGCTACAATAAACGGTAAAATACACTGGGTGACCGAGCCTTTTTTTAATATCTAACAAAAAGTGTGTGGGGGGCGACCTGCCTATTTTGATCAGTGCTGTCAACCAACCCACCCGTCACACTTATTTTTCCATACTAGAAATGATTCACTCTTGTTCGCTTATTTACATGAAAACCAATATTTCCTGCCTAAGCCTTTATATTTCCTCTCTTCAAGTTAAAAGAAAACGTTGATAACAAGCATCATTTAAGAACTTTATGTTCATGCATTTATGATATGGTCTTAACTTTTAGCATGTGCACACAGTACAAATCTGAAGTCTAGTTATTCCTTAAGCTATATGACTAATTTCTCAGAGCATATAAAAAATCACGCAGATGCATCATTAATGAATTACCGGTCTACGAATTGACCCGGACAAATTAAATGTGCAAGATGTGTCATTATCTGTAGTCAATGACAGCATTTTAGTACTTGTTAAGCAGTTGTGAGCCATTCCTTCCTCGTCTGGCCCCACCTAAATAATATACAATCAATTTGAATGTCACATAAAGTTTCAGATAACGAGATGTTTATAGTTTAACCCGACACAAGAGTGATGAATAAAGAATACCTGGATAACATGTATAACCTCCCATCCACCCTCATGTAGATAGCCTCGTTTACCATGTGCATATTTTGATCCATCTTTATATCAAAAATAATTTTCAAATTAGTTCATGTAAAGAAAAGGATTAAGAGCTACTTCAGACAAAAGAAAAACCTTTTTTGATTAAAAAGGAGGCTACGAAGCCTTCATTGTCACCCTCTTCCCATAAATAAACTGATGAAATGCCACCTTCATAATACCTAACAGGGATACGAAGCAATTTCCCAAATTAGTTGGCTTATGCAGCAAAGAGATAAAATTTAAGATGAGGTGAATAAAGGACCTCACTGGTCACGATATATTGTAAATACTGTTGGGATATTACACCCACTACAAAGGATAACACAACGAATAACCAAACAATTAAGAACAACAAAAACAAACACGACACACAACGATTTGCCGGTTCGGCCCCTCAAGCCTAATCCACTAGAAAAACTTAATATAGATTTGTGATTACAAGATTGAGACGCTTCAACTCTCAAAAAAACTCACAAAACTCTCACAAGTTTTTCTCACCTCTCTTTGGATTATGAAAATCCTACATAATCATCCTCTATTTATATAGGCTGAACACAATCTTTTCCTAATTTAAACGCATACTAAATTAGAAAATATTCTCTTTTTCTAATTTAAACACATACTAAATTAGAAAATATACTCCTTGTTTTTCAAGGCTTCTCCAAAACATAATTAAGGTAATTTGAGTCATACCCTAATAAATCCTCCCTTGACTCAAAATCCCTAATACTTCATCTTTATCCGAGAAATGCACTCTTTTCTCGATCTTCTTCTTCCCTTTATTACCTCCACAACAAGTCCTCCCTTGCAAAGCTTCCCCTTCCAAGTAACATAGATTATTCGGTATTTTCCGTCCTCGAATAACTAGTTGATCTCTCTTGTAAACCTTGCAAGTGTCTTTTCTTCCAACATAACGGTACCCACGGGACGTCAACACACCAAGTGAAAGAATATTCCTAGCCGCACCCGGAACATACTTCACATTCAAAGCGGTTTTCACACTTCCATCATGAAGCTTGAAACGTACACTCCCGACACCTTCAATCTTCATCATTTGCTTACTACCCACTTTGATTTCACCAAATTGTCCCTTGCCGTTCAACGTCTCAAACATAGCACGATCATTGCATATATGTGATGACGCTGCATTATCCAACACCCACTTTGGTTTTTCCTCTCTCAAAATTCCATCCATTGGAGTTTCCGTCATAAGAAACTCATCACCACCATTGTCAACTACATTCATCTCACCACCGTCGACTTTCTTTTTTCCCTTCGAATCTCGTAAACTCTTCAAGTCTTCACGAAATTGAGGACACCTTACTTGCATATGACCCTTATCCCCGCAATAGTAGCATTCGACAACACTCATGTCTCGATCTCCTCCCATTCGAGACTTCGAACGCCCTTTCGAACTACCGCGTTGGAAATTTCTACCTCTTCCAGAGTCATCTGCGAGTAACAATTTATCGCTACTCGAGGAACTATCATTCCCCGTCATTCTCTCATTATCACGCAACGCCTTTAGCACATCCTCAAATGTCAAAGTGGTCCTCCCCATCAACATAGTTTGCACAAACGGCTTATATGATTTCGGTAATGATGACAACATCAACAAGGCTTGTTCTTCATCTTTGATAGCATCATCTACATTAGCAAATTGATAAACCAACTCATTAAAAGAATTAATGTGATCATGCAGATTACTTCCCTCTTCAAGTTTCAACAAATACAATTCCATCTTTAAAAATAATCTATACGTCAACGACTTTGATGCATAAATATTCGTGAGCTTGTCCCAATTATCCTTCGGTGTCTTCTCCTTCAAACCATTGTATTTGATTTCCGGAGCCAATGCCAACCTAATTGTACTCGAAGCCTTCTTCTGCATCGTCTTCCAAATATCATCTTTCATCTTTGCTGGTTGTTTCTCCTCTAAAGCTTCATCAATATCTTGTTGTTCCAACACATCCTCAATCGTCATCTTCCACACCGTAAAATCCATCTTCCCATCAAACATCGGGATCAAGAACTTTGACATATCACTTGCCATCTTTTTTAAAAACAGCAATCCAAAATACAACCCTAGAGCAATAAAAAAAACCAACAAAAATTGCTCCTCAAAAAATCTGTCACACTGATTCTGGGTAGACACTTCGACGCCTTATACCTCTCTGTTGGAATGGCCAAAGGAAAATCCCTTCGGTGAGATTGTAGATCTATGTGTCTAGAACCTCCACTCCAAAATTTACGAAGATCCAACGGTTAACGAATCCACAATGTCAATTCTACCACCGCTGCGCAGAATATGACGAACCAAACACAAAGTATTTGTTCTTCTCGTAATGGCCTCCTCCAAGTTGTATGATTCCTTCTTCTCGAACCTCGGCTCTTGATACCACTTTTAGGGATATTACACCTACGACAAAGGATCACACAACGAATAACCAAACAATTAAGAATAACAAAAAGAAACACGACACACAACGATTTGCCGGTTCGGCCCCTCAAGCCTAATCCACTAGAAAAACTTAATATAGATTTGTGATTACAAGATTGAGACGCTTCAACTCTCAAAAAAACCCACAAAACTCTCTCACAAGTTTTTCTCACCTCTCTTTGAATTATGAAAATCCTATATAATCATCCTCTATTTATAATCTTTTCCTAATTTAAACACATACTAAATTAGAAAATATACTCCTTGTTATCCAAGGCTTCTCCAAAACATAATTAAGGTAATTTGAGTCATACCCTAATAAATACTTCATTTGGTTCAACTTCTAGCTTCCTTAATTCCTCTGATGGATACATTCCGTCTTCCAAATGAGGATGTAATTTATTTGACCAAGGTGATCTGCAACCAAAGATATCGTATAAGATCCTTAAAGCAATATAACAATACTAAGAAGCTAACAAAATTCTAGAAGCCGTGTATGCTGCGGATTTGATGAAAATGAACATTACTGAAGGCAATATAAGAAAGATAATCTACCTGTAGGAATCGGCATCTCTGTTGTATTCACACAATATGAATTCTTTCCCACTATCTTCGTCACATAAGACCTGTTTTCAAATTAACATGACTGGTGAAGTTGCAAACGAAAAAAGAATATAGGGTCTACATAAGGATGCATCCATGGAAGACAATTACATGCAGTATGCGATAATACTTCACTGCTGCATATTTGATTACGACATAAAGCAAGTTAAAGTGAGAATAATTAGCCAATCATGAAAATATCAACTTCCCGAACGTGACATTCTATACTTCTCCTACGTGTTTAATTTTATCCATTTTTCCTGATATACACAAGCTAAATTAAAGGCACACAGCAGCACCTCCTGTTTAACGAAGCATTATTATGACGGGCAACTCTAAATACATCGTTCTATGTAAATAAAAGATAGCTACAAGCAAGGTTACGATTACTACATAGTAGTCCCTTACATACTAACAACTCAATGGGCCCCATATGACATTAAGTCAAGCAATATATAAAGCCAATAAAGCAAGATTATGAATTAATATTTCAGGAAACACAGATAAGAAATGTCAATAAGAGAAACAAAGGTCCAATAAAGAAGCTCGATGTACACATATAACAAGACCTCAGATAGGATGGTTAACGAAGCTATATCTTGCTGCAATTAGACGCAAACTTAAGATACATACTAACATAGCTTGATACTGATTATAAAACATGTGCCATATGTAACTTAGCTCTCAGATCGCAACTACTATTATCAAGATTCGTCTATTATTATCTCTGTATTATCCTTCATTTGTGGTCCAGGACATCTTCACTACCACTACACCTACTCTTACGTACTTTACCTAAATCACAATTCAACAATCCAAACACACACAGAATACAAATCTCTAACAAAACTACAATCACGTCAGCATTTCTAATCCCATAATCAACAAGCTCAATATAGTAGATTAAGATTAAGTGATTAACATATACAAATTCATAATTTCAACAGCAAACTATATCACTACTTCATTCTTCATTTCACCAACTATAACCCAACTCATCCATTTTCACAAATCCTCACTCAATCATCTAACACTCCAAACATTAACACAATACTAAGCCGATGTAATTTCTGTTTTTCATTTAAAATAACGGGACGTAACACAAGAACACAAACGAAAAACAGTTGTAGCAATTCCTAACACAAAGCATCAACAAAAAGTTCTTTAAAAAAATTAAAATTAACGAACTAGTCATAGTATATAAGAAAAAAACTTAAAGCTCATCAATTTCATTAACATACATCTATTACTACTCATTTTTTGATAAGGTAACCATGGTTTCCGACCTTTAATCCACGGAGTTTGAACCCAACGCCACATGAACTTAAACCGCATAAAGCCCTCCTTTTTCAGGATATTGGCGTGACCCCACTTCAGGAGATATAGCACGAATTGAACTTGAGTCATCACACATCTAAGAGTGATAGTCGCAAGCCCCTTTTGCCACTATCACTCTAAAACGTGTGAGGTCTCAAGTTCTAAGTGCAAAACAACCATCAAGTGGTTACGCCAATCTCCTGAAAAGAGAAGGCTTTACCCGGTTTGAGTATGTATGGCGGTGGGTTCAAACCCCATTGACCAATCGGACAAAAGGTCACAAACCATGGTTAAAAAAAGTCATTTGCCACTAGGCGAGTGAATAATTACTAGTCTTTATTTGGCCGACTAAATCAGGGGGCAGAGCTAGAAAGTATTGCTCAAGTGGGGCACACTTTAATAATTTTTGGAAACTACACTACAAATTTGTTGGGGGATTACAAAAAAAGGCAGAAACTGTAGAAATTTTACACCATTGTGACCCCTCCTTGTCTCCACCTCTGCGACTAATCAACGGGGTTTGAACCCAAAACAGCTGGCGTTTTAGGAGGTTTTATAAAATAATAATAATAAAGTGATGACAAGTATTGAAAACCACAAATGAATCAAATAGGGATAATATCAATCAATAGGGTACTTATAAAAAAAGTAAGAACCTGAAGAGGCTGGTCGATTTGGGAGAGGAGATCTGAAATAATCAAGGCATGACTTGTGGCTAAGGGATATGCTCAGGAAGAGGGTATTGATTTTAAAGAATCTTTTGCACCAGTCGCTCGCTTAGAAGCTGTTCGGATCTTTGTTGCCTACGCTGCACACAAATCTATTCCAAACTATCAGAGGGATGTAAACAACATTTCTTAATGGTCCACTGAAGGAGGAAGTCTATGTTGCTTAGCCAGATGGGTTCGTTGATCCTGCTCATCCAGAAAAAGTTTACTGTCTAAGAAAAGCTCTATATGGATTGAAGCAAGCTCCAAGAGCATGGTATGATGAACTCTCAAATTTTCTGATGTCCAAAGGTTTCACTAACATAGACCTCTTCATTTAGCTCGCCATTTAGGAATGTTGTCTTGACATCCATTTGATAAATGGTCATGTTTTTACTGGTGTAATTGGTGATGAAGATTCTTATAGCCTCGATGCGTGCAACTGGAGCAAATGATTCCTCGAAATCAATACCCTCCTCTTGTCGATATCCCTTGGCCACCAACCGTGCCTTGTTTTTTAGAACATCACCGTATTCATCAAGCTTAACTTTATAGATCCACTTAAGAGCCATGATCATGACACAGTATGGTTGAGGTATTAATTCCCATACTTGAATATCAAATTCATGAATCTCATCTTGCATGGCTTGAAACCATCAATCTTCAGTTATGGCAGATTTGAAGTTCTTTGGTTCGACTTTTGACAGTACAGAGTTATACAAGCACCACAAAGCATCGGTTGCAAGTTTTTTTCTAGTGGATACTGGTCGAGGGGGATTGCCAATGACGTTATCAAGAGGGTGATCCTTGCTCCATTTCCTGATATGATGAATTTTTTGAGTGACATAGGTTGATTCTGATGAACTAATATCCCCGGATGATAAAGCTTTAGAATGAGGTTCTAGAGCAAATACGTTTACAAAGGGATTGTTCTTAACAGGAGCATGCGGATTAGCTTCCATGTTAGTGGATTCAGCTGTAACACCTTGATGGAAAATTAGAGATTGTAATGCTGAAGATGACGGTAAATGACTTGGAAATGGTGCATCTTGATCAATGTTAATAGATGATGGTCGACTGAAATGACTGGAACTGGTACTGTCAGAGCAGGAGAAACTGGTCTTTCATCACGAGGAGGTTCCAGGTATTCATCGAACATTGGTTGGAATAAAATCTCCAGTTCTTTATTTGTGGGGGGTACATAAGGTGTTGCAGGAACCAAATTAGATACGAGCCCTGAACTTATTTATCCAAGCGTTAAAAACGTAGGAGCGGGTCCTGAGCTGAGTTGCACAGGAGCCATATGCTCAGTCAGCTCATCGAATTGAACGTGAATGGTTTCCATGATTCGTCGGGTTCTTTTGTTATTGATTCTATAACCTTTCCTGCTTGGTGCATAACCAACGAATATTCTAATATCAGTTGTTGGTTGTAATTTTCCAAGATCTTCACTATCATTTGTAGGGTAGAAAAGAGCACCAAAGACTCGGAAAAAAGTAAGATCATGCTTCTTATCATGCACCAGCTCATATGGAGTTTTGTTATGCCGAGTGTGAATAAGGGATCGGTTTTGGATGTAACAAGCAGTGGCGACAACTTCTGTCCATAGAAACATCGGGGCCTTGGAAAATATCAGCATTTTCCTAGCAGCCTCAACCAGGGTACGGTTCCGTCTTTCGACAATGCCGTTCTGCTGTGGAGTCCTTGGAACTGTCTTTTGGTGATAAATGCTGACACGTTCATATATTCAGTCAAATCTTTATTGACAAATTATGTGCCATTATCAGTATGGATGTATCTAATAGTTTTGTTAAGACCGACTTGTATTTGCTTCAAAAATTTTATGACAACCTATGGGGTCTCATCTTTCGATCTTAAAAACTTAACCCATGTAAACCTCGAATAATCATCTACAATGACTAAGATGTATTTCTTCCCATTAATTGTTTGCACTCGTATTGGTCCACATAAATCCATATAAAGGGTATAAAGAACTTCCAAGTTGGTGTTTTCAGTTTTGGGTTTGTGGGTGTGCTTTTTGCTCTTTCTTAGTTGACATGCGGAGCAAAGATGATCTTTCTCAAACTTCAATCTAGGTAAACCTCTGACTAAGTCCTTTCTTGCAAGGTCATTAATGGTACCGAAGTTTAAATGGTTTAAACGACGATACCATAACCATGATTTGTTCTTAGAGGCTTTGGACAATAAGCAGATTGGAGAGGACTTCATCATATAGTCAACCAAGATAGTGTACAAATTGGAACCACGAAAGCCTTTAATTAATTCAACACCATCCGTATCTCAAACATAATAAGAGTGCTTTCTGAATGCAACTTCAAGATCAGAATCACAGAATTGACTGACAAAAAACAGATTGTGTCCTAGTCCTTCCACATAATATACCCTGGAGATCATACTGTCACCAATCACGTAATCTCCATAACCCATGATAGCACCAAAGTGGTCATTCTCGAATCTAAATGTCCCGATGAACTTTTTCATGAAATTCCTGAGCCGTGAGCGATCCCCCGTCATATGTTTTGAACAGCCTGAGTCCAAATACCAAAGGACGATTTGTACAACCTGCATTTGAAAACAGACAAAGATGGAGAGTTTAGAAGATTGGAACCCCAATGTTGGTTGGGTTCCTATTGGTTAGCAAAAGTAATGACCTGAGTCTCTGACTGTTGATTTTTACGTTGGTACCTAGTGAGTGGTTTCTAGGATGAGTTACCTAATTTCTTAGATATCATAGATTTACTAGTACTAGCGTTTTTTATTAGCGTAACAGGCACTACTGTGGTGTTGGTGAGCCTAGTTAAGGGGCACTGTTCTCCTAAAGAGAATGTTCTTCTCGTGGGCCTCCATTGATAACCAACATTAGTGAGCATTTTGTCTGTGGCTTTCCATATTTGCCTAACTTGCTTAGGTTTCCAAACTTGCTTTACTTTGCGTACAAAATTGTAAACAGAGGGGGTTCATTCACAGAGTTCAAATAATTAACCACACACACATCATGATTTGCAGAAATTAAGCATTTGTTATGTGTTTGGCAAACAAAAAGAGAATTCAAATTAAGTACAGTACGCTTCGAGCTAATACTAGAATCAACATGATTCATGGTTTTCAGACTAGACTTAATTGTCCTAGGGTGTGCTTCTACTTTCTTCATGTTGACACTCTTAGTCGGCAAGATCCTATTTTTCTTGGTATTGCTTCTAGGCTGTGATCTACTAGCATCAGTGCAGTTGTTTACTCTTGTAGAAGGAGGCACATGGACGTTAGTCTTCTGAGTGTTCAAAAGTAACTTGCTTCTTCCTAATTAAAGGGATAAGAGCATGCTTTTTATCTCGTCGGTTGAAGTCTTTCAAACAAGTGCCAATCGCATATTCTAATAGTTCCTGAGAGAGTTTAGTGTAACGTCAAGCAGTGACAAGCGATCTATCTAATGGTCTTTCAACCTTGGCTTCCTCTACCACCTTGCGAAGGGTTTCTACACTTTCTTTAAGATGCTTGAGATAGGCTAGATGAACTTCCCTATTGTTCCTATTGCAAGGGGGAATTGATTCAACATTTATAGCATACTTTCCTGGTGCAAGAATTGTTGGTTTAACATGATCCGCGGTAACACCTTTCATTTTATTCAGCATTTGGGCCTTTAGATTCTCATTTTTAGTTAACAGGGCAGTTGTTTAGTCTATATGCTTAGTACGCATGATCTTAATGGAATCATACAATTCCTTGTAATGTTGCTTAATTTTTTCATTCTCTGCCCTATACAGCTCATTTTGTTCTTGAAGAACATTGACCTTTTCAGTTAATTGAGAGATCTGAAAATCTAAGGCCCTAAAATCAAGAGTACTGTCTGCTTCACTACGGGTCTCTTGTAATTGAGATATTTGCATTCTCAATTTTTTGATGGCGTTGTCTTTTCCTTGAATAGAAGCTTTCATTTTTTCGATTACAAAAACAGAGTCAAAATCAGGAGCATCTCGAGTGGTTTAAGATGTGTTGTTTCCAAAACTTTCTTTAAGGTTTTGATATTTTAACTGCAGATTTAAGTGATTTACCTCAAGATTGGAAAAACGTTTTACTAATTCATTATGATCATCTTTTTAACCTTATCACGTAATTTAGAAAGCTCTGCTTCAAGTGCTAGACAACATGCTTGAACAACAGTGTGGGCATCATGTGTTTCAGTAAATCTAGAAACATTGAGCTCAGAATTTGTTGCAATATAAAACACTTCTTTGTACAAGCAATCAGCAATTAAATTGTCATTCGCAATGAGAAGATTTTTCCGCTCAATCTCATAGTACTTGCTATTCACTACATTTTGGTCAACCTCAGCTTCCAACTCTTCAAAAATTTCTTTCATTTCATTGACTTCTTTAGTGTGAGCCTTTTGAATTCCCATAAAATGTTCTTTAAGTGTTTCGAAAAATGGAATGACCTCAGTAAGATAACATGCCTTGGTTTGTTCAAAACCTCTTTCCCCTTCAGTGAGCCTAGTTGGTGTAATTCTCTTTTGACAAATTTTATCAAATTCCGAAAACAGTTGTATTAGTGCAAAAATATTAATTTTTACTTGACTTTTTGTTGGAAGCATTCTGGGGACAAGTTTAGCAGGTGTATTCGGTGGATACACTATCAAATCAGGGATGGTTTGCTTAACCTTGGCCTGTTCTCTGAAGGCTTTAGCCTTGTCTTCGAGAGGGTCAGTGTACCAGAACACCTATTTTGGGGTCAATTGTTTCTGAGGTGTGAAGGTCGCTAAGAAATTCTCTTTTGAGTAATCATATGGTGCAATCTTAATCTTCCTTTTCACACACTCGGGGTCTTTCATTTTCTCATTCATTTTCTTCCTAGTGATTTCAGATATCTCTAGGGTATCCTCTGAGTTGTGTACTATGGCCGAGACATGATTGGTTTTGATAATTTCATGACCATTATATCGAGCAGGCTGAACTTGCTTTACACATGTGAGATATAAGGGGTTCTTGTAACCAATAGCTACCTTTTTCTATTCATCATAATAAGACTTTAGATTACACAACATGTGAACTGTTTGAAGAGACTGGTCTTGTTTGTATAATTTATCCTTGACCTTTTCTTTTAAAGTTTTCATGTCCAAAAATTCTTCAAGATATTTGTTTTCTTTCTGTTTAAAATCCTTTTTCAAAGATGTGACTTCTTCTACCATTGACTTGTTATGGTTGATGGTAGAAGCAAG
>BQNB010085273.1:0-28516 GCA_026074375.1 Tanacetum coccineum | reverse complement strand
TCAAATCATATACAAATAGGTTTTGTGAATCATATATACTTGTTTACCTAACATAATCAAACATGGATTTTTCGCATAAGTATAGCCTTAAAAATGGAACGAATTTGCTTAAGTAATTACCTTGATTTTGTGACGGTAATAGCCGTGACAACCTTAGTGTCTATCTTGCTACCTAGTATTGGTTTAAACCAAGTCCCATGGAACGAACTTGACTTACCCGACTTTACTACGATTGAACGAGTATACTTGCTCGTATGTATCGTTGGTAATTTCATTAGTCTCGATTATAAATGTAAAACTTGCACCCGACCAACGTCATCAAGTTTTTGGCGCCGCTGCCGGGGACTTGTATTTTATTCATGTTTTAATCATTACAAGAGGTATCGGAAATGTTTAGTTAAAAAATTAGATGGTAAATAAGTAGCAAAAAAAATTCGAGCACCCTGCCGGGCGACAGGGGACGTTCTGTGAAAAACTTTTCGAGTTTGGAAAATATGAAGCATAAGGATGCGCGGGTCAGTTCTAAAATGGTAAACGGGTTAAACTATTGTGGAAAACACGTGTGAATGATTAATTGTTTATACTAACCATTTGCTAATGAGTTAGATAATGCGTGTTTTTCTTAATAGTTGTTTAAGCTTTCAAAATGGGTACTTTGAGCTTGGTTTCAGAATACTTGAAGGATCTTGAGGAATGTATGGATGATGGTGATTCAATAGTTGCTAAGGAAGCAAAATTGTTTGATGCTTTGGAGCACAAGAGTGTTGTGATAGAGGTGGATAATCAAAAAATTGTAATATTTACCAAGGCGCCACTTCAGGCCTTTGGTGAACCATTCATGAGGTACTCTTTACTATGCAAAGTTGATGGGCAAGGAGCTTGGGATGTAGAGCTCGACCTTGTGGATTAGGCAAACTATGTTACAGAAAAAGTGTTGGAAAACATGGGTTTTGTTCATGTGAGTCTTAGCGACTACGGTAGGAAGATGGTGAATGATGTCAACGTGGAAATTTATAGGGTAAACTTCAAGGCTGATTTTGTTGTTTTAGATTATTTTAACGAGGGAGAACCTTCTATCTTGTTTGGAAGGGACTTTTTGGCAACAACTAAAAGCCAAATCGATTTCGGATTCGGAGAGATAAGGATGAATCTTACTAAGTTCGAAGAGGGTATTGATGTGATCGACTTTTGGAGGAAGTTAGAAGCTCAAGCAAAGAAGTTGTCAAGATGGGGAAAGCAAACCGCAACAAAGGCTATAACATTAACAAACTCACTCACCCTCCTTCCTTGAGGCTAGAAGAAATTCCACCAACCTCCACCATTCCACCATAACCAATATACCATCCCCTAACCCCAAAGCAAAAGGAGAAAATGAAAGAGGTATTGGACATCAAATACAAAGAGCTAGAGGAATTGAAGCCTATTCTTAAAGTGTTGGAGAACTATGTTATGTACAAGAAGAAATTGGATGAAATTTTGATAGGTAAGGAGAGGCTTAACAAGAAAGAGTTTAGCGAAGAGGACAAAGTAGGCATAATTGAACACGGTTTGCCTAAGAAAATGTGTGATCCTAGAAACTATGTTTTGCCGGTGAAGATTAACGGTGTTGTTGAGATGGTTGATCTAGTGGATATTAGAGCCAGTATAATTGTTTTGCCGTATAGCTTATATAAAGATCTTGGGCTCGGTAATCCGAGGCCCTACCAAACGAACTTAACAATGGCGGATAATACGTAAGCTAAGGCAGTGGGAGAAGTCAAAAATGTGAGGATCCAAATAGGATATCAAGCCTACGTAGTTGATCTTTTAATCTTGGATATTTTGGTGGACCCCGAGTTACCATTGCTTTTGGGACGACCTTTCTTAAGAACTTGCGGGGCTATTATTGACATAGGAAGAGGTACACTTTGTATTAATGACGGGGTTATCCGTCATACCTATTTTCCTAAGCCACGGTCAAAGTCATATGTTGAAGCTTTTGAGATGGAAGGAGAAGATGATTTGCTAGGAAGTTTTGAAGTAGGAAGAGAGGAATATGGAAACGTAAAGTATGGTTCGGTTGCACCCTCATTTATAGATATCGAGGATGATATGGAAAGGGCGTTAGTAATGGAGCATACTTTAATCCCTTCAAAAATGTAATCGTGTTTAAGAAACTTGTAGACTTTCTTAGCTCATTTCCGGTGCAATTGAAAAACTTAGATTGGGGCAATGAAGGATATGGGACATACAAGAAAGTTGATGGTGATGGAGATTGGCACGCTAGGTTTGAAATTGTTACGCCTAGTGGAAGGAAGTTTAATCGATCATTTAAGACCAAGACCACTACAAGGAAGCTATCGGGAAAGTTCAAAGCCGAGGATGTTTTGAGGTTTAGTCATTTTCTTGACTAAGGAAATTGAAGAACCTGTGTCGAATGCTAACCCTAAAGTGGAGGGATTTGCCATCCGTGGAGAGGCATGCTTACTGTGAGAAGTTGTTAAAATTGCAGGAAAGGAGCTTTGGAGTACCAAGGGTTGCTAACTGGCGTTTGTTTGATGGTTATGGTTTCGAGGATACCTTGAGGGAAATGATGAAATTAGAGTACATCAACGAAGGAGATGGAGATATATTTGTTGATTCCTCGTGGGAAAGAGCACTTTCGATTGATAATGAAATTTATCCTGAATGGGTGTTGGAATTCTTTTCAACATTGTATTTTGATAAGGATGTGGATAGAAACAATTTGATGAAGGAGAAGTGTATATGGTTTCAAGATGTGGGCTGAGCATATTCTTTACACTTCAGAGTTTACAGTTGTGCTGTTTTTGTTTTTTTTTTCTTTCCTTTCGTTTACAAAGACGAGGTTAAAGCATGTTTATTTGAAGTGTAATTTGGTAGCGCCAGAGTTGATGATAAGCAAGTTTGTTCATAAGGATTATTAGACTAGAGTTGGTAAGCCAACATTGACTAACCACAAGGAAGTGCTTGTGAAAGAACCACTAATACGGATTGTACACAAAGTTATTGTGGGATCTTTGGTGCATAGGGTAGCTAGTAGGGAGAGATGCCAAAAGCGATATTTGTGGATGATGAGCGCTTTAGAGGAGTCGCGTGGAGTGAATTTAGCTATGATCATTGTGGATCATTTTTACAAATCGCAGTACCGGAATAAGGAGAATCTGTGTCATTTGTGTGGGTCATTATGTGACCAAAATTGTTTGTTTTCTTGGCTATTATGTAGATGATGAGATCAAGAAGTGTTCAGAGCCGATTGTCTGTGAGTATTGGATATCGAAGATGTTGACAGATGAGTTAGATATGGAGAATACATGCGGGGGGGGAATGAAGTAAGAACTAAAATGCCAATCTCATGCTGAAGAAGAAGCAGTGAGCGAAGAAGAGCATGGAGGATTAACTCGAGTTGGGGATATTGAACGCGAGGGTTGAGTGAGTTGAGCAAGGGATTGTTTAGAGAGATTCTATGTGATTCTGAATACTTATATGCTTGAATCATTCATGCCATTCTCATCATTTAGCGGACCAAAGTAACTTTGCATACCCAACTTATGAGCCACCAAATGTTCCACCATACCCGTATCCATATATACCATACCCTTACCCTTACACGTATTACCCTAACCCGGGTAATCAAAGCAACCAAGGATGAAGCTATGGATTGGGTGGTGATGATTACTTCACGAGTGCCATGCCAAATTTTAGAGGTAGTTCTTCAGGATATGCAGTTGAAGGTTCATCTAGAGGGGCTGGATTTAATGATGATGATGATATGGATGAGTTATTGCACGGAAAAGTTTAAAAACTTTGTTTAAATTCAATCGGATAATTTAATTCGTATCATATGAAATTAAACTTATGTGTTTTATACTATTTTTATGGATTGTTAATTTTAGGATGTTTTTATTTA
Source organism: Tanacetum coccineum (assembly GCA_026074375.1). Lineage (NCBI taxonomy): Eukaryota > Viridiplantae > Streptophyta > Magnoliopsida > Asterales > Asteraceae > Tanacetum > Tanacetum coccineum. The sequence goes on along the minus strand of BQNB010085273.1, from coordinate 24,609 downwards.
TGATGTTATTTTGGGAAACGCGGTATATTTGCAGTATTTGCAGGGTTGACATGTGTTAACGTATATGGTGGTTTATCATACCCAAGTTCGGAAGGAACTTGATTCGCATACTCGAAACCACGTATGAAGATTGCATCGCAAATCGGGTAGTATCGATTGTCCTAACTTTAACTGTTTCCTTTACTTTGAAGTTCGTTTACTTACATTGAGGACAATGCAAAACTTAAGTGTGGAGGAGGGAAAGTAATTAGGAAAAAGAAAAAAATGGTTCGATTTTTAATTTTTGTTCTGAAGGTAATTTAAATGATAAAGGTAATAGCAAACCATTTTGAATAATATAAAAAATATATATGTTGTGCTATAATAACTAGTAGTTAAGTCCAGAAATTACTAGTTACCAACTATGTAGTAGTCAATCGGAGGTTGATCGTATAAAAAAGTGAATAAATAGCCAATGAAGCTATAAATTTATGAAGGATAGAAAGGAGGAAGAGTTAAATTTTGGAGTTCGATTAGCCAATGTGCTAAGACGTGATACTGATAGTTCATCAAAGAGTTATGAAATAACTTACTTGGTAACTAGGAGTTTGTAAAATTAACTAGCTTTAGTTACAAACAAAAAGTAAATAAAAATCCTTTTGATAAATTACCTGGTTCTCACGTTGTTGTGATACTAATTTTGAAGTAACTTTTTGATTTAAAAGAATGAACCTGCTCGAGGGCGAGCAGAACTTAAGTGTAAGGGAGTTTGATAACGCCTAGATTTGGTATGTTTTGGGATGCGTTATTGTTGGGTTTATTAATTTGATCATACAAAACAATCAATTAAGAATGAAACAAAGAGGAAACATGAGGGATCTACATGTCAAAGCTAAAATTCTACTAAGCTGAAGATTCTGGAAGATCTCATTATATTGATAAGTATTAGGAAGATATTGTTTCCTAATTATATTGTTTTTATGTTTTATGTAAACCTAATATCTCTAGTATATAAAGAGATATAGGTCATTAGGTTTAGGTGTACAATTCGTGAGTTCCTGTACCTAAACGTGTGTGTGTGTATTCCAGGCGTAGAGATGTAGATGCCATATGTTAGGTTTAGCCTCAAGGAACTTATGATTCCTGTTACAGTTTATTGATGTAACCGTATTATTCTGTTCAAATAATATTGGGGCTTAGAATGTTTGGTAAAACCTTGTTCATAATATTGTTCTTTATGTGTTAATTCCGATGTGCAAAATATATTATCAATGTTATTGATATCCTAGATGGCTTAAACGGTCCTAGAAGATTATCAATGTTTCTTTAATCTTCACAATTGGTATCAGAGCCAGTGGGCTCGTGATATCTAGGATACAAGGTTGTTTTTGTGTCGTGTTTTTGAAGAAAAAGAAGAGACGAATTTCTGTTTGGTTAATTGACGAATTTGGTGGAGTTAGGGTTTTTGGCAAACCCTAATCTGACAAAAACAGGAAATCATTTATTTGTGTATTCAAAACCAAGATTGTATTGGTTTGGTTTATTTTTTGGAAGCTACATGATCTCGTTCAAGACATATGTGTGCTAACAGAAAGATTTAAGATGATGTGCTAACTTCATACAATCTGGTTGGTACATATATGTTTTCTTATTTTGTCCTAAATGTATGATTTATTCAATTGGTAACAAGATTTAGGGTTACCTAAAACTCTAATAAAACTTAACATCAAGATGTTATTATAGCAGCAAGGAGATTCAAGAAGAAGCAGAAAGAAAAGCCTAATTCATCTAGGGTTTGATGTTTCTTGGTATGAAAAAAAAGTAACTTTACTTCTTTAGGGTTTCGACGAGCAAGGCTACTTGAGAAGGCCGACTGATGGTACAATGAAGCAAGAGGTTGTAGTGATTATGTTTGAGCAGTAAAGGTCTCTTTGTCGATCGATTAATAATTACAAGTAAGCAACTCTACTTCTTTTTAGATCGACTAAGTCTACTGCTAAGGAACAAGCTTTGGTCGACTGTGGTTACTGGCAACACAAGATAGTACTGCTTGTTCGTTGTCAAAATACTGCTCATGTACACTTGGTACTGTTAGCTTGGGATCGAAGGTTGGTGTTTACTACTGCCAGGTTTGATTACAACTTACATAGGCACAATTACACTTGTTGCTGCTATAATGTTGTCATTGCTTTTAGATTGATTGGCTGCTTCGTGGTGATTCATGATGATGATGTCGTTGTTCATGGATTTTGTGTGCTTTGTGTAAAAACGTGTGAAATAGCAGATTGATTGTGTGTAACAGTAGTAAGTATATGTTAGTACTGTCATAAGAAATTTACTACTGCCATAAGGAAATTGTTTTTGCTGCTCGTTTGTATTGTTAATACTGCCAGGAGAATAAAGATTAGGGACACAATAGCGACATATTAGTGACAAATTAAGCGTCACTAAATGCTATGAGAGGAAGGAGAATGTTATGTAGTAACAGATTAGCGACAACTTTATAACAGATTAGCGATAGTTTTGTGACAGATAAAGTGTTGCTAAGTATGGGTTTGAATTTATTAGTACTGCTAGTCTTATCTTTTGATCGTTAATACTGTTGTTGTATTATTGGAAGCAGTTTGATGAGTTAAGTGTTACTACTGATACAAGGAAGATTAGAGCAGCTTGTTTACCCAAGTTTTTATGATTCAATCAGGTATGGAAAATTAATATTGCCTGCGATAGAAAGTTTATTAATGCTCGTTGGATTTTAGTTCCTGCTATTGGAAAGAGTTACTTTAAATTGCCGTTTTGATCGATATCGGACAGTACACACACATATGTCGAACAGAACAGAAAACCAAGTTTGTTTGTTTTTGGTTTCTACTGTTTGGTTTTTGGTTTTGGTTTTACATGTTTTTAACTAATTTTAAGGCTCGTATTTCTTGGATTAATTGATTACGAAGACGATTGTTTATCACTTATTTGACGGTGAAGTAGAATTACTTGAGTTCGTGTTCTTATCATATCTTAAAGATTACAACGTTTAAGGATATAATTGTCGTGTAGAATCGTTGTGACGAAGGACTTGTCAAATCTAGCAATAAGGTGTGTGATCTTATTATGGGTGCTCAATGATCACATTTGCTATCACTTTGGTTATGTGTCTCATAGAAGATAAGGATTTTGTCAAGAGGTTGAGATCTACTTATACTTTGGTCTTGGTATGAGTTTGACGTCACGTGGATAGTACAAGATTTAAGACACAAGTTTGGGCTATTCTACTTCAGCATCAAGTTCGTATACTTAGTTTTCTTCATCAGTAATCATTACATAGAGCCTACAGAATTAGGATGTTTGCTTTCTATTTCCGCTTATGCATCTTTTAGGAAACTTTTACTTTTAGTTTGGTTTTTATTTTGGTTTGGTTATAATTGGTCTAGACGATTTGGTTCGCGTTTGGTTTAAGTTCGGGAAATTTAGATTATTATTTTGTTTAATTTACTTGTGCAATTATTGATGTCAAGATATGGAGTTGTGTGTTTGGGAAAAAAAAAATGCTCAAAGGCGAGTTGTTTTAACCAAAAGAAAAGCATTAACCTTGTGTCGGGGTAAAAATTTGAAGGTAAAAATACACCATTTTGGTCAAGCCATACGGCTAGATACAAAGCCACTCGGCTAGGAAGTGGGTTAAAACCTAAAAACCCAAAAACACACAAACACACACACACACACACACACACACACACACACACACACACACACACACACACACACTACTATCTTGGATCATCCAATTCGAGTTTTTAATCTAATTGCAAGCAAGAGAGTTGTTTGTTGATCATCTATGGCACCAAAGAAGGTATGTAATTGTTTTAATTTACCTTTTTCGCATATCAAATTTGTGTTCATGATTTAGGGTACGAATTTAAGGGATTTTGATTCGTTACGAATTAGGCTAATTAATTTTAGAACTAAGTGGGTATATGATAGGAGATTAAATCCCAGACAGAATTAAATGGTTTGGTTAATTGTGGATCGAATGGTTCATGATTGAAAATCTGAAAATTTTGAGGTTGAACTTTTCATTCGAATCTGTTGAATGCAATTGCTTAAATGTGATGTATGGTTAATCTTAGAGGTTCTATAATGCTATATTGATTATATAGATCACCCATTATGATTTTGATTGAGGTTATAAAATTTGGTGAATTTAAGAAAAATGGCGAAAATGTTTGAGGTTGAAGAAGAGTTTTGAAAAAAAATTAAGACACCCATAAGAGCCTTAAGAAGAGTATGGAAAACCTAGGAGGATAAGTAAACACCCAGAAAACGTTAGATGAGCCAAAACGGCTTAGGACGAATGCCCAGCCGAACAGCTAAGCACTCTGTCGGACGCCAAAGAGAGTACGATCGAGGCCCCTGCCGGACGGCAGACAAGCTGTGCTAGGCGGCTAGGGGGTTCTGTCCTGGTTTCGTTCAAATTTGAACCGGCATGAGCAAGGGTGATATAGTTGGTTTTATCAGTTTACAAATGATTGTTAGGACTTAAATTTTCTAATTTTGTAGAAAAGTCGCAAGGACACGTTGCCAAATCTAGTCATTGCGGAGTACTAGAGAAGGAATAAAAGGAACACAATCACCTACTCGTTGCAACCTATGTCGAATGCTAACCTAAAATGGAGGGATTTGCCATCCTTGGAGAGGCATGTTTACTGTGAGAAGTTGTCAAAATTGCAGGAAATAAGCTTTGAAGTACCAAGGGTTGCTAACTGGCGTTTGTTTGATGGTTATAGTTTCGAGGATACCTTGAGGGAAATGATGAAATTAGAGTACATCTACGAAGGAGATGGAGATATATTTGTTGATTACTCGTGGAAAAGATCACTTTTGATTGATAATGAAATTTATCCTGAATGGGTGTTGGAATTCTTTTCAATATTGTATTTCAATAAGAATGTGGATAGAAACAATTTGATGAAGGAGAAGTGTATATGGTTTCGATTATGTGGGCATGAGCATATACTTACACTTCCCGAGTTTGCAATTGTGCTTGGTTTGTTTACAATGGACGAGGTAAAGCATCATTTATTTGAAGTATATTTTGGTAAGCTAGAGGTTGATGATAAGCAGTTTGATCATAAGGATTATTGGACTAGAGTAGGTAAGCCAACATTGACTAACCACATGGAAGTGCTTGTGAAAGAACCACTAATGCGGATTGTGCACAAAGTTATTATGGGATCTTTGGTGCATAGGGTAGCCAGTAGGAAGAGATGACAAAAGTGAGATTTGTGGATGATGAGCGCTTTAGAGGAGTCGCGTAAAGTGAATTTAGCTTGGATCATTGCGGATCATTTATACAAGCACGCACCGGGAACTAAGGAGAATAGTGTCATTTGTGCGGGTCATTATGTGACCAAAATTACTTGTTTTCTTGGCTATTGTGTGGATGATGAGATCAAGAAGTGTTCAGATCCGATTGACTGCGAGTATTGGATATCAAAGATGTTGGTAGATGAGTTGGATGTGGAGAATACATGCTTGAAGAAAGAAACTGAAATTCCAACTCAAGCTGAAGAAGGAAGCAGTGAGCCGAGGCAAGAGTATGGAGGATTGAACACGAGTTGGGGAGATTGAAATGCAAGTTTGAGTGAGATTGAGCATGGGAATGTTTGGAGAGACTCTATGTTGATTTGGAATAATTATATGCTCGAACATTTCATGCCCATTCTCTATCATTTTGCGAACTAAGGTAACTTTTCATACCCAACTTATGAGCCACCAAATGTTCCACCATACCCGTATCCATATATACCATACCCTTATCCTTACACACATTACCTTAACCCGGGTAATCAAAGCAACCAAGGAGGACGCTATGGATTAGATGGTGATGATTACTTCACGAGTGCCATGCCAGATTTTGGAGGTAGTTCTTTGGGAAATGCAGTTGGAGGTTCATCTAGAGGGGCTGGATTTAATGATGATGATGATATGGATGAGTGATTGCACGAAAAAATTTAAAAACTTTGTTTAAATTCAATTGGATAATTTAATTCGTATCGTAGGAAGTCAAACTTATGTGTGTTAAATTATTTTGGTAAATTGTTAATTTTAGGATGTTTTTATTTATCATGTTATTTTGGGAAATGCGGTATATTTGCAGTATTTGCAGGGTTGACATGTGTTGACGTATATGGTGGTTTATCATACCCAAGTTCGGAAGGAACTTGATTCGCATACTTGAAACCACGTATGAAGATTGCATCATAAATCGGTAGCAGAATTTTTTTGTTTTAAATTTTTTTAAAAACCCACCAAAAAAACCCCCCCCCCCCCCCCAAAACTATAGATTGTCTAACTTTTCCTATTTCCTTTACTTTGAAGTTCGTTTACTTACATTGAGGACAATGCAAAACTTAAGTATGGGAGAGGGAAAGTAATTAGGAAAAAGAAAGAAAAATGGCCCGATTTTTAATTTTGTTATGCAACACATGCCCAACATGATATGAAGGTAATTTAAATGATAAAGGTAATAGTAAACCATTTTGAATAATATTGAAATATATATATATATTGTGCTATAATAACTAGTAGTTAAGTCAGGAAATTACTAGTTACCAACTATGTAGTAGTCGATCGGAGGTTGATCATAAAAAAAAGTGAATAAATAGCCAATGAAGCTATAGACTATGAAGATGAAGGAAGAAGAAGTTAAATTTTGGAGTATCAATTAGCCAATGTGCTAAGACGTGATACTGGTAGTTTATCAAAGAGTTAGGAAATAACTTACTTGGTAACTAGGGGTTTGTGAATTTAACTAGCTTTAGTTACAAACAAAAAGTGAATAAAAAATCTTTTTGATAAATTACCTGGTTCTCACGTTGTCTTTCGGAGTCGTTGTGATACTAATTTTGAAGTAACTTTTTAATTTAAAAGAATGAACCTGCTCGAGGGCGAGCAGAACTTAAGTGTGGGGGAGTTTGATAACGCCTAGATTTGGTATGTTTTGAGATGCGTTATCTTGGTTTTATATGTGATAATTTATAAAATAATACTGCTTTTACCCCTGTTATTATGCAAAATGAGTTTCTTGTGTTGCAGCTAGCCGAAAGACGCGAAGTGAAGAAAAGAAGCTAAGAAATGAGTGCTAATTTGATATTTGATTTGAAGACCCATCTGGAACAGTAAAATATGCACTTTGGGTCATAAACATGTGGTATGGATTGGCCAGAGGGAAAAAAGGTTGATCGAAAGACGAAAGACGAGGAAAAGTAAAGATCGCACGTTGCGACTAGCACTCTGCCGCCCGACAGGAGGAATTGCCGCCCGACAGAGGGATCGACTAGATTGCCGCCTGGCGCAAGGCTTTGCCGCCCGGCAGGACCACGATGTCAGTTATATTTTTACAATTATGAGCGAATTAACGAGCCATTATGCCTGGAAACCGATCATATACTTGTATTATCAACTGAGGAGTCTTACATTAACTCCCTAAGTCGGTTTGGAAGGATTATATATAGTTGTGGTGGTTTTAACCTAAAATATAACACAAGATACCACTTAACCTTCAATTAGGTTAAGTTTCCACCACCTTTATTCAACCCAAAAGCTGTAGAAATATCTCTGCAAACCCAGAAGAGTGTAAGGACGAATTTGAAGGAAGAAGCACCACTCTTGGAGTTACGTTGATTACGGCGATTGGAGGCCCTTGGCGAGCTACATCACCAAACCTATAGGAATCTTTGTAGGTATTAATCTTTACAAATATTTCTGAGATGTGTCTTAATTTATCATTTGAATGTTGGATTTGTGAAGTGAATTTATATATGGAGTAGTCTCATAATACTTATGTGTGGAATGAAATGAACTTGGTAAAATGTTTGATTGTGTATGAATGATGATTTTTGTGAACATGTGGTTTATTTATGTCTTGAGTTCTTTTCTATGATTTGTGGTAGAATACCCACGGAATCATAGGTCAAAAGGGATTCCGTGGCGTAGGCTATTCTCTATTAGTCGTGACAAACTAAAAAGGGGGTTTGGTAAATGACATCTACCATTTTCACATAATCAAAAAGATGAACAAAAGGGCTTGAATTCAAGTATAGGTCAAAAGGACTTGTTGAATCACTTAGGAACATTATTTATCTAGCAAACACACTTAATTGGCTTGGGGTTGATGATGTTCATAGGTCAAAAGGGTTCGTCATTACTTTCCTGCATAAATATGATTTGGTGAAGTATACCACGGAGTCAAATCATATACAAATGGGTTTTGTGAATCATATACACTTGTTTACCCAACGTAATCAAACATGGATTTCTCGCATAAGTATAACCTTAAAAATGGAACGAATTTGCTTAAGTAATCACCTTGATTTTGTTATGCTAATGGCCGTGACAACCTTAGTTACCTAGTATTGGTTTAAACCAAGTCTCATGGAACGAACTTGACTTACCTGACTTTCCTACGATTGAACGAGTATACTTGCTCGTATGTATAGTTGGTAATTTCATTAGTCTCGATTATAAATGTAAGACTTGCACCCGACCAACGTCATCATATCCTCATATCACAAACACCACAACTCTCACTCTTACAACACAAAACAAACAACAAACACCAAAAACAAAAACAAAACCTACTCACACAAAACAAAACAAAAAACAAAAAAAATAAAAAAAATCACATTCACAAAACCAGCATCTGAACCAATGGACACAAACCCAAGGTAGCTGAATTCGCCAGACCCGCTGAAAGATGGGTATATGGTTTAAATATTAGTGAAAGCTGATTGGGGTACATGAAACTTTGAAGAAACTAATAAATAAAACTATTAATTAGTAAAGTTGAATATGGGCTGAGCCTGGACGGGTCGGATAATTTCAAGGAGCTAGTTAAAACATCATTTCAGGTGATACATATGTGTTGGGTTTATTATTTGTTTGGGTTGTTTTTAATCAGGAAGTACTCATTTTATATGTGACTGATCACCACACCTTAGACCCTGAAACACAAATAATTCCCACATAAACCACAACCTCTAACTCAAACAATATCCACTGAAGTGAATAGCATGGCTGAACTGTCTCCACTAAACCTGTTAAACCAGTCTTTTACCTGTGTTGCTAAACTAATGAAGCCTCTTAACCCTTCATATGTGAACCTCCAAGAGGTTTATTGGTATATCTTGTTTAAGGTTTAAGAGTTTATTTGTTTTGCAACAAAACAACAAAGAATCAGTATGTATCTTTTTATTTTTTATTATTCTTTGTTGTAACTTAGTATGTAAGAAGAAGCCTTTATGCTCACTTACTACTAATTGACTTAGGCTATATTTCTATTCAAATAGGGGGAGATTGTTAGGCTAATTCAGAGCCTAATTGTCCCTTGTACATGATTTGTATGAAATATATCCTAAGTGTAAAACAAGTCGCTAAACTTAAATAAGTTCAGTAAGTCATCCTCAAGATGTTCTTCAGAGGCTAAAGAAAGTCTCATCATAACCTGAGGCGGACCTCAGCGAGTGAAGAAAGAACCAAGATCAGGATAATGGAGTCAATGAGTATTGGCAAATGGCTCACTGACTCCCGAAGACCATCTCTGAATGAAGTCTGAACATATTGGCGGGAACTTACTTTTAGCAAAAAGCAGTAGAAGAAAAAAGGTACAAGTGGGGGCTTGTACTTTATTAAAGGTTGCTTAAAGGAAGACAAGAAAGGACAAGAGTGGTTACCTTGACTTTAATGAAGCTTCACATGGAAGCTTCACTTTCCTATTATATATATGTTCACTTGTAATAGAGATAGGCTAATAATTCTCACACACAGAAAACACACAATGTAATATCTTATTGGTAGGGTTCTCATCCCATTGGTTCATGAGCAAAGCTATGAACAATGGGAGTATAGTTTGTCATTCAATATCCCGGTTGTTGGTCCGCAAACAACCGGGTGCACTTGTAAATCATAGATTCATTCTAATAAGATTTATAAAGCATTGAAAAGTACAAATGGTGTTAATTAGTTAGCCAAATGGGTCTCGTGGTAATATATCAGATATTACACGATTGTTAAGGACCAACACAAGCTTAACGTTATTACATTCACATGACATATGTTTCTTATTCTTAGAAGGCAGTAAATTCCTAGGGTGTTCTTCTACTTCAACTTCTTTATTCTTGATGCGACTACTCTTAGACGCAGAAGGGACCCTATCATTCTTTGTATTGCTCCTAGGCTGTGGCCTTCTGGTTTTAGTAGTGATGTCTATTCCTGTAGAAGAGAAACCATTTGAGTCAGAATGAACAACTTTCTTAGTGATGGCATGAGGTTGTGAAACAGTGATCGGATTTGTCCTAACGCTTGCTTTAGTTAATTTGTTAGGCACAGACTTGTCTTCCCTAGAGTTCTTAAAAGGATTAATCCTAAACATTCCAGGGGTAATCACTTTATCATTGTCTACAACCTTTGATTCTTTGGTGGTAGGTACCGAGTTTGAAGTGACTGGATTTGACAAATTATTCGTCTTATTGACCTTTTGAGGAACCAGAGTTTTTGGAAAATTTGGACGTTCAGATTGAAATGCATTTGGTTGTCTTACAACAGACGTGTTTCTTAAAGATTGCAAAGACGGTTTCCTCTCGGTTGATTGATTTGCAAATTTAGTATTCGTACTCGTACCTTTGGTGGTGTCCTTTTGTTCAAAAACCTTATCGAATAATGTAGAATACTAGTAATCTAATGAATCAACCAAGAACAATAAGTGAGATGTGGGTTGGATTGTTAGAGAGAAACTTGGATGGAATGGATGAATGTATTATGGAATGTGTGAAAATGGAATGAATAACAATGGAACAACCAACCCTCTCCAAGACTAGGAGAGGGTGTATTTATACTACCATGGCCGGCCCATGGGCTGGAGTTGGGCCACCCATGGGCCTTGGGCCGGACTAGATTACTAATCTAATCCTTATACTAACTACGAGCTAAGACTTGTTACAACTTTAGAAGTGACCGACACTTTTCGTGTTTCCAACAGGGTTGTTCGGTTCTCCAAGAAGACGAGTTGTTCGGTTCTACAAGTTGTTCGGTTGATGAGTTGTTCGGTTCCACAAGGTTTTGAGTTGTTCGGTTCCACAAGATTTTTTTAGTTGTTCGGTTACACAAGACACAAGTTGTTTGGTTCCTACGTAAACTGGTTGTTCGGTTCTAACATTTTGTGAGTTGTTCGGTTCACAAGGTTGTTCGGTTGCAAGGTTGTTCGGTTGCAAGAGACTTGATAGTTGTTCGGTTCTCAAAGCTTGAGTAGATCAGTTGCTCTTATTGTGAGTAGATCGGTTGTAACAAAATATCAAACACCTTGAACGCGTGTTAGCAGAAAACGTGAAACCTTCCTTGTGTGTTTTTCCTTACTTACACGGTGATTACTACAAGATGATAAGCCAACCAAGAACCTCAAATAAGCTTGAATAAGCCACGAAAATTTTAACCGATAAGTTAAAAAAAAATAAAAAAACTTCGATAAGCTGTCTTAACCAATAAGCTACGAACTAGAAAGTGTTTTTTTAAGCAAAATAAAAAACATAAAAGACAAACTAATGTTTTACTCAAATGTTTAAGACATAAAAGATAGAAAAGAAATATGTTTCATCCGAATCAAATATGTTGCAAATTTGGCGTATATAATAAGCTCAAAACCACAACACAACACTAAACTCACCCCGTGGCGAATGATACCAAATGTTATCCCATATCACAACAATAAGCCATACCAAATAAGCAATAAGCTAGAAAAGTAAAGAAAAGTAGAGAGAAAGTAAAGAGAGAAACAAAAGATGGAAGATTAGATAAGAGAGAAAGAGAGAATGGTGGATGATTACACACACATACAAATGTAAGAAATGGCAACCAACACCCTCTCTATGTGTGGAGAGGGTCCTATTTATACCATTAACCCACTAAGTGGTGTATGGGCTTTTAACTTGTGCCGAGCTTGGCTTATCTTGGGCTTTGAGCCCGAAACATGGACAATATTAGATTACAATCCAAGCCCATTTAACCCGACTAGCCTATTACTTAACAAGACTAATTATGATTAATAAGACCGATAATATTCTTGTTTGACTTATATAAAATTAAGGCTAACAGCAAGCTAACCAAATCACTTTATGGCTTAAAACAAGCAAATAGACAGTGGTTTGAAAAACGCACTTTATTTCTCCTAAGCCTTGGTTTCAAGCAGAGCTATGTGGACACCTCTCTCTTCACTATCAACCACCAGAATTCTATCACCTGTCTTTTGGTCTATGTTGATGACATCTTACTTACTGACAAAGATTATACTTTCCTTCAACTTATCAAGACTCAACTTCACAACATGTTCAATATTAAGGATGTAGGCCCTCTTCACTATTATTTAGGGATTGAGATTTAGCTATGAGTCAGAGAAAATATGCTCTTGACTTGCTCAAATATGCTGACACCCTTGACACTAAACCAGTGGACACACCAATGGACCCAATTGTTAAACTCAATGACACAGATGATGACCCACTCACTGATCCTACCCAATACAGAACAATTGTTAGGAAACTAATATACCTTACACTCACTAGACCAGATCTCTCCTTTGCAGCACAGGCATTAAGTCAGTTTTCCCACAACCCAATAACACCCCACCGTGCAGCACTACAAAGGGTATTAAGGTACATTAAGCTTTATCATGGTCAAGGAATCTACTTCCCAGCTTCTAACAACCTAGAACTTACTACCTACTGTGATAGTGATTGGGCAAGTTGTCAAAGCACAAGAAGGTCAGTCTCAGGATATGCTATCTTCCTAGGAAAGAGTCTCTTATCCTGGCAATCTAAGAAACAATTGGTGGTCTTAAGATCTTCCACAAAAGTAGAATACAGATCCTTGGCTGATAGTACTTGTGAAATTTCTTGGCTAAAGTGTTTACTTCATGATTTAGGAATCAATATTCCTACTCCTTCTCTGGTTATGTGTGACAATTCATCAACAATTGCTTTGGCTAATAATCCAGTTCAGCATGCTAGAACCAAACATATTGAGATAAACTGCCATTCTGTTAGGGATAAGATCAGATAAGGTCAAATTAAGCCTATTTTTGTTTCTTCTTAGTTCAGGTGGCTGATATTCTCACTAAAGGTCTTAGCAAATATCTTCACTACAACTATTTGTCCAAGTTGAACATCTGTGATCCTTACACAGTGTCAACTTTGGGGGGGGGGGGGGGGGGGGGGGGGGTGGGGGGGGGGGTGTGGGGGGGGGGGGGGGGGGGGGGGGGTGGGGGGGGGGGGGGGGGGGGTGGGGGGGGGGGGGGGGGGGGGGGGGGGGGGGGGGGGGGGGGGGGGGGGGGGGGGGGGGGGGGGGGGGGGGGGGGGGGTGGGAGGGGGTGGGGTGGGGGGGGGGGGGGGGGGGGGGGGGGGGGGGGGGGGGGGGGGGAGGGGGGGGGGGGGAGTGATGGGCTGGGAGAGGGGGGGGGGGGGGGGGGGGGGGGGGGGGGGGGGGGGGGGGGGTGGGGGGGGGGGGGGGGGGGGGGGGGGGGGGGGGGGGAAAAAAGGAGTTTCATACTACATAGCCACATATGGTCCCAGTCAAAAGCATCAATAGTGTTAGAAGATTTAGTCTCCACAAGATACAGCTTAATCACAAGAAATGCTTAAGTGAATGCAATGCTATGTAATGAAACAGTAACTGGATGTAAAAGGGTAGCATAGTGTTTGATGTTTATCTTAGTTTAAATAGTAGTTAGAAAGTTAGTTAGTTGACTTTTGTACTTTGACTTTCTTGTAATGCTGTATAAATACAGCTACTCAATTCATTTGATGTAATGAGAATCATTCTCATGACTCATTCTCTCTCAATTTCAATATATCAACCAAATGTCTACAAAAGACTTATCCACAAAAGGATGTGGCATATATTCATTGGGAGATTTGAATTTTAAATGAAGAGACAAAATTAATCACAGATGATTTTTTATTGGTTACAAGTCATTATGTGAATTTTTTTTTTTAAAATATTTGTGGATGTAGCATTTTCCCTAATATATATGTACCTTGTGACCAACAATATCGTCCATCATCCTACAAATGGCACATGAAGCTTTTATGAGTGGGGGATTAGCATTTTGTATCACCCACTTGAATGAATCTTTTGACCCTGTATCACCCATGCCAACAAAACTGGCAATTGTAAGCATTTTGTAGCCGGTACTAATAAATGTAACTGATTTGTGCTCCTCTGTAGTTGGTACATATCCTTCATGTCTCCATCTTGCTTCTTTCATATAAGTTCCGATGTACTCTTTCATCTGTGTATATGAAAATAATTGCATGTATTCCCACACGCACACATATATATAATATATGTATGTATGTATGTATCTTAGTTATAACAAATTTTGACAAAATTGATGGCGTTGAAACTTACCGCCTCTTTAGCATATTTAACATGAGTTGGTGTTGCCTCCTTTGCCATAATGTCATCCATTTCTTCATACAAATCCAAGAGGCCTTTGTATATTAGTTTCATGTAATGGGGGAGTGCATCCAAGCAGGTAAGTGACCACCTATAGTTGATGTAGAAGTATACTATAATTTGGTCAACTAAATTGGTTGATTACTCGTACGTATTTATACCTTTCAACTGCTTGGGTGAAGATCTCAAGTTCTTCGTAAATACCTTACGCGTCGTAAGTGTCGTCTAAAATTGTTGCAATTGCTAACACCTTTGTTAAGAAGATCCTAGCACGAGAATATTGTGGCTCAAAGTATGCACACAATGCCCAAAAGTAAAGCTCGACAAATCTATCTCTCATATAAGGTATATGTTTTTTGGAACATCAAAATGTTTCCACCACCTACATTAAGTTAAGATTAGAAATGGAATGGAGCAATTACAATAGTAAATAGGATTTACGTAGTGGTGGAAAGAAAACGGGCAACAAGTTGTGACGCTATTAAAAACCACATCCATAGATCTAGGTGTCATAACATTGCTGTGCATAACCCGTTGAACTTGGGTTATGATTTATCGTTACTCGATCCTTAGCCATGAGTGATATCTAGATAAATTTAACATCAAAATAAAGGGCTAAGATTATTTATTTGGAAAGTTGACTAAGCTCTTTCTTGTATGGATTGTAGCAAGTTGAACCCTAACTTCGAAAGCCTTAGTAACGACTTATTATCACTACTACAAAAAGTGAAATAGAGCCCCCTAAATAAAGCCATGTTTTTTTAAAAACCGGGCTCTATGTAAAATTCCAAAAATTTTCCACTAATAATGCCATGTTGGTTCTTAAATAACCGGGCTCTATTACATTGTTTCAAATAAAGTCATGTTCCTTAATTAACAACCGGGATCTTTGTCTTTGGGCGTGTTTTAACTTTTTATTTCACAAAATCATTAGGCGGGTTTAATTCAATTTTTCAATTCACAAAATCTTTGGGCGGGTTTAATTCAATCTTTTCACTTCACAAACGCTATGGTTCTTTCTCCACTCCCTCCCTCCCTTCACTATGCCATCGCATAACATCCTCTTCACATCTACCGGTGTTCTTCCCCTCACTCATAACATCACCGTCACCGGTCGTGGTGAGTTATATCCCCTCCATGTTGTTCTTTCAAATTTTAAATTGAAACATAGGGTTAATTTTAGACCTAATTAAAGAGAGTTAATTGATGTTATGTGTATTTATTAACATATTACTCTTCTTTAAAGTTTTCTTTAATTTATTTGTTTAATTTTCTTTTTTAATTACCATTTGATTTGTTCTCTGTCATTCTTGCATATGGGATAGGTAGTTCTAACCTTTTCATATATATTTTGGTACTCTGTATTAATACAGGTTGTTATATCCAAAATTGTCATACTTTTTGTGTCTTCTCATTGGTATGATTTTTATGTGTTTGAAAGGCTTGTTGGGAAGGGGCAAGTGGGTTCTCCGTGCTAGTGATGTCGGTTATTAAGTTGCACATAAGTACAGAGGTCGGATGGCTTGTCTATGTGGAGAGGTATATGAACCGGATTCCATGAAGGATCATAGATACCATGCTAAGGGTCAATCTTTGTGCTTTATATATGTCACAGCCCTTGCCACATATGAATTTTTAACTTGTTAACAACAAATTGTTGATTGCTACTATTCCTTCCATTAATGTTAACATCTAGTTACAGCAACTCACCTGTCTTGGAAGCATTTTGGGACGAAAAAACTTATTTCTTTCTCGAAATTATGGTTATTGCGTTGATTGTTTTTGGCTGAATTCATTGCAGCCATGTGTCATATTATAGAACGGGGCTGTTTTTAATAACTACAATATTATATATTTACTTGCTGTTTCGTGTCGTGAACTTAAGATAATAGCAATCGGTGACAAACTTGCTTGAGAATGGCTCTCTTTGGAAGTCTTGTTGTATTTACAAAGTATACATTTATGTTTCTATATGTATAGAGCTGAAACATTGGGGGTTGAAATGGGAATTAATGTTAATGTATTTGAAATCAAGTTTGGTTTATTTGCTTTCCAAAGGAAAAATGTACAGATTCTTACCTCCCAATTCTTGTTTTGCAGGTGGATATTAGTTATATGCAATTTTTGTACATACGGCCTTTACATCTAGTTGTGGTCATTATTATTGTTATGTGCGATCTGCACCTGATACATGTTACAAGTTTGATGACTCCAAGGTAAAACATCTCACATCTATTTAAATTTGCTCATTAAAGTGTGTGTTTGTGTTTTTCTTTGTTTGCACTCATGGTTTGAAGTGCCCAAAACATGGATTTTCTTGAATAAATGGTTGATCTGGTCATTTAAATATATGTTGTTGTTTGGCGTGATAAGTGTTTATGGTGTTCTTATGCAGTTGTTGTTGAATGTAATTGTTGTTTTCAATGGATTAAACAATAGATGTCAAATTAGAGGGTGGTACAAATGCAGGGTGATACAATGCATTGGTGGTCAATTGAACCTTTTATCATGATAACTATATCTACCTTTTATCATGATAACTATATCTAAATACTTTGATTTACAGATATTTCATATGTTATATAAATCAATGATCTAAAAGACATAATTAGTAGCATCTGCTAGATGGTTCCCACATGATGTGCCAACAGCCTAGGGTCAAGAGAATGAGGAGACGGGAGCCACATTTGTTGATGGAAGTAGCAGGGTATGATTTTTGTTACGACATTCCTTATTGTTGAACTTACTCAGCTAGATGCAATCACAGTTTTTTATTATACTTACTTCACATCCTTGTATGCTTAGATGGATTTGAAGGCAGAGGAAACGTGATCACTATTGCTTCCACAAATAGACCGGATATCCTCGATCCTGCACTTGTCAGACCAGGACGTTTTGATAGAAAAATCTTCATACCTAAACCAGGTCTAATTGGACGTGTTGAGATTTTGAAGGTTTGGTCTAATTATTTATTAAAATGGTGGTCTATTATAAACGTTGTATCAGTGTTTGTATTCAACTGTTATGTTTTTTGTTTTTATTATTCTGCTAGGTGCACGCTCGTAAGAAACCAAAGTCTGAGGATGTTGACTATGCTGATGTTGCGGCTATGACAGACAGAATGGTTGGTGCTACTGGTAAATATCCTGGAGGTTGCTGCAATTCATGATGCGTGATGGAAGAACTGAGGTATGTTTAAACCATTTATATATTTATACTAAAAATACTTTGTATAATTTTAATAGCAAATACATATTTGTCTTCAGTCCAGTTATTAACATCATATTATCTTTCTTTTCCCATTTTCTTTACTAATATCACTTTTTTTTTCTTACTGAACTTATACAGTCGAAAATCGCTATTGGATCATATTACTCTTCAATTAGCACCACGAGAAGCTGATGAGATTTGGCATGGTGAGGGTCAGGTGAGTATACTTCAATATTTCAACTTCTAGTGGATTGAATTGACTAAAAAGTGCTATTAATTGTTGGAATTTAATCTATTTAATCTCATAAGGCTGCAAGAAAAGAAGAAAAGGACCGGTATATGTGCTGGTTTGGGCCGCAGGACCAACAAGCCCAATAGAAGAAAATATGGCAGTTGAAGACTTAGGGTTATAACGATTAGAATAGAGTCACGTCTTTTACTTTTTCATTGAAACGTTGTGTCCTTTTGATAGCAACGATTAGACTTGTATATATAGGATAGACTTCTGCAGATTGTAATCAACAAAAACAATTCAATTCATATCAATAAAGAAAGCAGATTAGAAACACATTACTGGTGTTCTTTTATTCTTTTATCAGCAAGTTTTTGATTCATAGAGACTAATATTTGGCATCAGAGCCAGTTCGTCCAGGGAAGAACAAGAGAGGCAGAAAACTTGATTCAGGGAATCAAGTACGCCAACGATTCAGGGAATCGTTCCAAGAAGAGAGAGCAGCGATTCGGGGAATCGTTCCAAAAGAAAAGGAGGGAGAACAACAATACTGGGAATTGTTTCCAAAAGAAGGGAGACCAATTGATTCAGGGAATCAATCAAAGAAAACTGCATACCGAGAGAGACAGATTCAGAAAAGAGAGAAAGGAAGGAAACGATTCAGGGAATCATTCGAAAAAATAGAAACCAATTGATTCAGGGAATCAATCAAGAGAAAACTGACAAAGAAAATTCGAAAGAAAAAGAGAGAGGAAGAACGCGAGATCAAAGCAGAAGCAGGTTTATTTGGGGATAGGAAAAAGAAAGCAGGGAACAAAAAACGCACAAAAGAAAACCAAATTGAAAGATATGACGGGAGATAAAAACGAAAGGGTCGTTTACAAAGAAATCACCACACAGACATATCAATGCCCGATTTTAAACAACACAAACTACACACTATGGGCTTTAAGAATGAAGAAGATATTGATGGCAAACGGAGTATGGGACTTGATAGAAGGAACGAGTACATCAAAAGAAACTGATATAAAGAGGGACAGTTCTGCGTCGGCATATCTATTTCAAGGGTTACCAGAAGACTTGCTAATGCAAGTTGCGGGATGTGGAACAGCGAAAGAAATCTGGGACTCTCTAAAGTCCAGATTTATTGGCACAGAAGATGTCCAACAGGCACACTCGCAACAACTAAAATCAGAATTTGAGAGACTCGTGATGAAGGAAGATGAATCAATAGATTCATTCGCTGGGAAAATGATGGGAATTATTACAAAGGCTGCTACATGTGGATTAACGTTTGATGAACAAACGAAGGTTCGAAAGGTACTCAATGCTGTACCAGATAAATTTCTGCCAATAGTAGCAACCATTGAAATGATTGTAGACTTTAAAACCGTAAAACTGGAGGAGATCATTGGGAAACTTAAAACCTATGAGGAAAGGCTCTAGAATCATATTGGTGTATATTAATACAATTGTGCATGAAATTTTTGTGGCCCTCGTCAAGCGGTGGCCTGTGCCAATGGCACCTCCAGCACTCCCCTCAAGTCGGCTGTAAATATTTAACTATGAATATCACCAAAGTAACGTTCACTAGACGTGGTCTGATCGATTACAATGTTGCTCTTTGTAGAAAATTAATGATTTTTGCGTGGGTGTCGTTTGCATAATAAACACATGGGCCTATTTAAATTTCATGCAGGCTTATTTAACAACGGGTCAATTTAGCATGCATCAATTACGCTACAGTTTTATTACTTACACATGATCGAAAACTATATATAATTTACTAATGAATATCGAAAACTTTGCAACACAAAGATACTCAATTCACATGCATGGGTCAATTTTGTTTTCCTTGTTGTGTACGTACCTCTTGATAAACGAGAAATTGATCTCCCCAAACGCTAGGATGAAAATTCGCTTTGGGTCGAACAATTTCATTTTCTCTTAAAGCCATGTATATATCGAAACTCTGAATGCTTATCTTTTTCTAGTTGCTTTGAATGGCATTTATAGAACTGGGTTGAGACATTCTATTTTAATTAAATGAATTATTCTAAACATTTTTTTAACATCACGTATCTATTATTAACTTTATCATTTTTACCTTTACACAAAACAAATAATAATAATAATAAATATTGATAATTATAATAATAAATATTAATAAAAATAACAAAAATATAATAATAATAATAAAACAAACAAAATAAACAAATAGTAATTAAAAATATAAATTCGTTGATGGAGAGGACTTGATGTCAATCGGTTTATTGTGTGTGGATCTTTCAGGATCTTCACTTGACTCGATAAACCGAGATGGTTAATTTCGTACGGTGCGGGCCGTAATTGATGTTGCCAACTGTAAAGCGCGTAAGTTATGGATAGATGTATCGGCTTTTGGATCATGGGTTTCTTCCCATTCTCTTTCTCGACTTTGGGAGATTTAGTGACAGAACGAGGTTACTTGTGTAGGATCGGAAAGTTCTTATAAACTCAGGACGTTGGGGTACGTGCGGCTATTCATATTTTAATAGGATTAGTTTCGCCATTGTTAAAGGTTTGGGGGCTCAAATAGTATCTCGGTTCCCCTCTAATTTTTTGTAAATCCTATGAATTTTTAATAAAAAAAAATAATAATAAATAATTGGTGATGGTGTTGTTCACTTCGTGCTTTATGACCTTACAAAGCCACAAGTTTCTTTTTGTTCTGAACAGCTCAATCATGTTGAAGACTTGTTGCACGACCAACATGGTGGTTTTACTTTGGCTCTTCTTGATAGCTTGTTCTCAAAGGGGTTGCGTACTGTCAAATCCATCCCTCCCAAGTGTCATTTAGGATTTTCTCGGGTCTTGAAAGGAGCTCTTGATAAGGTGATTTATAAGCCTAAAGATATCTCTTGTTGGGTTAGTTATTTATTAGTCTTGCCTCTTTGTATCCTTAGAACCTTTTGCTCGAGGAGTAATGTTGAGTGCAAGTATGCTATTAAGCGTCAACGCCAGGAAGAGAGTATCATCAATGCCATTCGATCTTGGAGTGTGGCTGGTGGTAGACAACAGCTTGTGAGAGAGGTTTTGGCCGAATCGTCCCTTCCTTTGTTAGATGTTGATGAGGAAGACCTTGATTTGGGTGAGCAGAATATCAAACAATGTAAGAGGAAGATTTGTGATGGGCATTATACTGCGGCAGTCAGAGTTCTTTCCTCTTCTAGTGTTGCTCCTTATAATGATGCTACACTTGAGGACTTAAAGTCTAAGCATCCTTTCAAGCCTGCTCCTTCATTACTACATACACAAACTGATCATCATCACCTCATTGCATCTCCGTCTGTAGTTCTAGACAGGATTAAGAGTTTTCCTCGAGGCACGTCTCATGGACGAGATGGTTTGCGTGCCCAACACCTTTTGGATTGCTTAAGTGGAGCTGTTATTGCTATTTCTGATGAGTTAGTCTCCTCTATCACCCTAGTGGTGAATCTCTTTCTTGAGGGGAAATGCCCTAAGATTCTGGGTGAGTATATTGTTAGTGCTCCTCTCACACCGCTTGTTATGCCGGGTGGTTCGTCCGATAGCCGTGGATACTGTTTAGAGGCATCTGGTCTCTAAAGTTAGTGCTGTTATGATTGATCATTCTTTAGATGGTTATTTAGATGATGTACAGTTCGGTGTTGGGGTGTCAGGAGGAGGTGAGGCTATACTTCATGCCGTGAATCATTTGATTGAGGATCGTAGAGATGATGTTGGTCTTTCGATGTTCTTGGTGGATTTCAAAAATGCATTTAATTTGGTAGATCGAGAGGTTATGTTATAGGAAGTTTATCTTTGTTGTCCTGCTATCTTGCATTGGGTGGAATTCTGCTACTCTAACCAAGCTAGATTATACTACGGGGAACACACCTTACGGTCATGCCAATGGGTGTAACAGGGTGATCCTCTCGACCCTCTACTTTTTGCCTTAGTGTTACATCCCTTGATATGTAAGATTAGAGACTCCTTTAGCCTTTCTCTACAGGATTGGTATCTAGATGATGACACTATTGTTGGAGATACCTTGGTTGTAAGGAAGGTTCTAGAGCTAATTATGGAGGATGGTCCTCATTATGGTTTGCATCTCAACGTTGATAAAACCCAGGTTTTTTAGCCAAAGGAAGATCCTAGAAGCAGACTCGAAGGTGTTTTCCCGCCTGATATTACTCGGCCCTTGCATGGTGTTAAATTACTGGGTGGACCCGTTAGTATGGATTTCGATTTCAATAGTAAGCTTGTGATGAAGAGAGTGGCCAAAACTATAGGGCTCATGGATGCAGTTGCTAAAATTAATGATCCTCAATGTGAGTTGTTGCTTCTTCATGCTTTTACGGGTATATTCAAACTATATTTTGCTATGCGCACATGTTATCCTCGGGTTTTTGAGATGGCCCAATGTTCTTTTAAAGTGGCTCTTCATTGTGCTTTGGAGCGTATTGTCACTACCTCTGGACGTGGGTTTGGTGATTGGCAATGGAGACTTGCCACCTTACCTTTTTTGTTTGGGGGGATTAGCATCTATTCAGCAGGTGATGTTTTGAATTATGATTTTATTGTGTCTAGATTGCAGTCTGCTAGCTTGCAGACTAAGCTGCTTTGACAATCTGGTATAGTAGCTTCTGGGCCTACCTTTAATGATGCATTGTGTGTTTTTAATGCGAAAATGAAGACTGACCTTTTGAGTAATCCTTGTGAGATCGCTGCCCCTAAACTCATAAAGAAACTGGCAGATATATATTTCATACGTGTTACTCAAAGTGCATGATCTACTTTTTCCTTATCTCCTCGACAAATAGCTTTGTGGCAATCTCAAATAGAGGATCACACTTCTGGCTGGCTTAGGGTGGTTCCAATTTCTGGTTTGGGACAGACTATGAACGGTAAGACCTATTGTTATGTGTTACGCTATTAGTTAGGTGTTCCCCTATTTTCTGTTTCAAAAATGTGCTCAGCTTGCTCCAGGGTCTTTACGGGGGATATTTGTGGAGACCATGCTGTATCATGTGCTGGTATTATTGGTATTAAACATCGGCATAACATGGTGCGTGAAACCCTTGTCGACATTTGTTTTTGGTCGGGGATTTCGGCTGGTAAAGAAGTCGATATCGGGCTTGGTGGAGGGCATGAAAACCCTTACGTCCAGTTGATATGTTACTCTACTCGTGGGACGAAGGGATTGATGTGTGTGTGGATTTGACAGGGTCCTCACCATTGACGCAAACTAGGTTGACTGATTTTTTTGTTGGTCGTGCGGTGGTCGATGTGGCACATCGTAAACGCGTTAAGTACGAGGAAAAGTGCGGAGATATTAGATACGGTTTTCTCCCCTTCTCATTCTCTTCTTTTGGGGAACTTGAGAAGGATGCGGTGAACCTACTGAAGTGGATCCGAAAGTTCTTCGTGACTCAAGACATTGGAGCACGTGTTGTTGTTTATATTTTTAATAGGATTGGCTTTGCTATAGCTAAAGGAGTGGGGGCATAACTTGTATCTCGGCTCTCCACTAACTTTTTATAAATATCCTATTTCTTCTAATAAAGTGATGTTATTATAAAAATAATAAATTATTATTAATAAATAGATAATAATAATACCAAAATAATAATAATAATAAGAAAATTTTACATGTTTCGTCCTTGTGGTTTACCCAAAAATCATGTTTTGTCCCTATTCGATTTTAATTACACTGATGGTCCCTAATTTTCAAACTAATTGCACTGATGGTCCCTATTTTTCAAAGTAGGGACTGAGAAGATCTTTGTAAGCTCATCTAGGATTAGTTTTACAGATAACTTATATACGCAGCGGAATAATGAAGAACAATAAGTTATCAAACAAGGTTTTACTCCTAAACATTCAAGCCTCCATTATTATTTGATCAGAATAACATGGTTACCTACTGTAACAAGGATCCACGATCCTTGAGGCTAATATACTATCTATTAGCTAGCTAACTAACTAACTACTAAACGTGCACACACACATGCTTTTGCTAGACTCTCATTGAGAAGTTTGCGTTTCTAACTATTTTGGATGCCCTAAACCAAATGTCTAATACCCTTTATATAGAGGGTTTACAAGAAAACCTAGCTTACGTAGGAAGCTAACTTAATTTATCACATTAAGTCCTTGTTGTTTCATCTTTCTTCATTTATGCATATGTAATTTTGTAATCATCAAATCTGAGATCCCAATAATCTTCTCCTATTTGATATTACAAAACAATCTTTATGAATGAAACAACCTTCAATGCTTCCCCTTGACTTAAGAACTTCTTGAACATGCCACCACACATAATAAGCTGCAAACCATATCTCTTGTAGTCTTCTTTTCCTTTTTGTAATCATCCAATAGGGGTCTTCTGCAGATATACAACTTGTAAACAATTCCCCTTAAGTGGTGCATATAGATGGTTAAACATTTAATCAATAAGCTTCCCCTGAAACCAATATGTTTACCATCTCTTGAATCTTGAACTCTGTAGGCTCTATATAGTGATCACTGATAAAGAAAACTGAATATAATGAATTTGATAAAGAAGTAGAATCTCCCAAACTTGTGTCTTATGTCTTGCACTATCCATGATCCGCTCTGACTACACCTTAAAATATATATAATATAATAAAATATCAATATATAGTAAGAATAGTCAAAAAGCAGAA
>BQNB010085272.1:0-25164 GCA_026074375.1 Tanacetum coccineum | reverse complement strand
ATTAGTTATGTAATTACATCAACGTCCTTCCCGAAATTTTGTAATTACATCAATATCCTTCTTACATTTTAAAAAATGATATATATGTCCAAAAATCAATTAAATCATAATTATATTGATTTTAGATTAAGAAACTATTATTTATCTCTTATATTGATCATGATCATATTATTCATATATATTTTTTGGCTTCGAACGACAAAAGAACGTGTTGATGTAATTACAAAGGTTTGGATATAAATATGAAAGAAATATTGCTCGTATATATTTATTTGTTCATATGCATTTTTTGCCTCAATTGATGAGATGACATGTTGATTTTTTTGATGTATATGAGAATTTAAAATTTTCGGAAGGATATTGACGTAATTTCAAAAGTGTGGGAAGGATATTGATGTAATTAAAAAAGTTTGGGAACGATATTGATGTAATTATAAAAGTTTATGAAGGATAATGACGTAATTACAAAACTGAGAAGATTATTGATGTAATATTGAACTTTCGTAAGGATATAGATGTAATTGCCTCTCTTTTATTTGTTTGATTTGTCGCTTAAGTGTCTTTTGTTCTTGCCGGTTTCGTGGTTTTGGTATCTTTTTTGAAAATTATGATTAGCTGCTATTCTTGTTGTTATGGACCTGATGAAAACATTGAGAAAAGTTAAGCCCGAATGGCAATAGGACACGTTCGGGATGGTTCCAGTCTCTGGTCTCAATAACAAAAACAGTCCCTAAACCTGCCCCTTTCCAATAGATGATCTTATCGGGGAACCAGACAAGATCCCCGCTCCCTATTGTTAATCTCCAAAACCCAACCTTATATATCTGTTACTTTTGAAACGATAAACAAACTAATTTCACGCGATAAACTGAACAAAAAATCAAGAATCCATAAAAATATTCAACATACTACTGTATAACTTAGAATCAAAGTAGTACTGGTAGTATGATTTATGAGGGTGCTTGAGATTACATATAAGCACAAATAATGTTCGGCATTGCAATAATACTTGAAAAGAATAACAATCAGTAGTAGAAACATCTTCAATACGCATGTTCTTACCTGCTTATCAAAAACTACGTTATTTACGGAGACAATTTGGGGGGTGACTATTTAAGCTTATTTGATTTCGGCTTATGTTTCATAATTGTTTTTTTGTAAGTTTGAAAATAAGCCGAAAAAATAGACATTGTGTAACATAAGCTAAAACAAACATCCCCAATACTATTTGTACTTCAAAAATAAGGGTGTACTTTTTTGCCGGGAAGATTTGAAGTAGGTTGAGATTGAGAAGGTAGAAATTGAGTGAGGTAATCATCTTCTTCTTCAATTTGTTCAAAAATATTAAAGTAAAACATATTAACAGATTCGACACTTTGGCCGAGTGGTTAAGGCGTGTGCCTGCTAAGTACATGGGGTTTCCCCGCGAGAGTTCGAATCTCTCAGGTGTCGCAATTTTCTTTTTTTTCTTTTAGTTTTTGTAACATAATTATGTTGCACAACTTGAATCCATTTTTTGTTCAGAAAGACTTAAAAGACAACAGAATGCAACTTTTGTATACCTATCGACACGCTTAACTATTAAATTTAATTATGTTTAAATTTATATGCTAGGATTATGTTGATCTCAGTAAAGGAATACATTTTGTCACAAACTAGTAAATGAATTTCTCGTCGAATTAGGCACAAAGTTATAATTCTAAGCATCTCAATCATTTTTCAATACATATATTTTCGGCGGATGTTAGTATAGTTTGAGTAAAATTTAAGTTTGAAATTAGTTCGCTGAATAAAAGAATAATTAGTACTAAGGGTCCCTAGATTTATAAAACATGTATGATGAAGTTACCATTTATCAAACCTTTAAGTTTTCATTAGAACCCAATATTAAAATCCAAAAATTTTACTAGAACACTTTGATTCATAGAGTTTGTTTTTTTAAATGATAACTAGCCCCCCCCCCAACTTATTTCACACAAACTAAAAAAATTACAAACAAAACAAGAAATTATGTCGTTATTTTAATTGAACGAACCTTTTTAAAACACATCTCTTTACAACATCAACTCTAACACATAGTAATTGCTTATTAGTAACGTAAACCTTTTCTTATTGATTTCAATATACTCATAATTGATACGCAATTCACATATGAATGTCACAACACTCAAGAATTCTCAAAACTACCCACAGAAACATCCTTTTATTTTTTATTATTAACTCCTTTAGTCTTACCATCACAAAGTGTGTGCATTTCTGCTCTTTAGTGTATATTAGATTCTTTAAAAACAAACAAATTTACGATCTTAATCGGCATTAAAAAAACGTAGAATCAAACATATAAGAGACCTAATTGGCATTAAATAAAGGCGTTAAAACAGGACATGCAGTCATAAAAATAAAATAGTAAAAGAATCAATATTTTAAGTTAAAACTTAAAAGTTGGTATTTCTAAAAACTTTCACATAATAATATGACATATTTTGACCTCATCACGTCTCAGGCCACAAACCAAGTTAGAAACTATCATCTATCATCGGAAACGACGCTCACCAAAAGAAACTTTTAAAATCAAAAAATCCCTAAAAACTTTTCAGATAGAAAGCCCTTCTGCTACTACAGCAGAAAAGAGTAGAAATGCCCTTATGCTACAGAAGATAGGACTTCGAATATAAACTTTCTACCAGAAGTTATAAGCTAAGCCAACGCCCAGTTTCCGTTACTGTATTTTCAATGTTGAATATGCATATTATGTTCGATATCACTTATCCTATCCCCATATGTCACCCTCCCCACTTTAAACACTTGTTCAGCATATTCTACCTACTAACTAACTTAAAACACTTGTTAGACGGTCACCAGATTCACCTAAGCGCTTTTTAAAAACACTACAGCTTATAGTAACAGATAATGGTCAAACGTTAGTACAAAAGACATATAACACCACTTAACAACAATCATCGACTTGTCAAGACGAGGGCAGCAATTATACACCCACAACTTTTTACCACTCAACTGAGAGAGCCAAACGCCCAGTTTCCGTTACTTAGTTTCAAGGTTGAATATTTATGTTCATATCACCTACCCACTTTAAACACTTGTTCCAGCATATGTCACCTACTAACTAACTTGAAACACTTGTTAGACGGTCACCAGATGTCACCTAAGCGCTTTTTAACACTTGCTGGGATGCTTATCAGTTGAGTAAAAAGCTCGAATGCTTAGCGATTCAGTAAAAAGCTAGAGACAGAATAAGCCCAATAGAACTGCAAATCCGACATAAACATACGTAGTAATACGAGTTCAATAAAGAATATTATGTTCATAAGTTATGTTTTCGGTCTCCAAACAATTTGGGAAATTAAATATAGAAATATATAAACAGCATACAACCTTCTTCCTGCACTTCTCAATACACAATCCTAAACATCTAATATACAACTTTCTATCTAAATGTATACTTTTGGCCCAAAAATTTAAATCATTTTTATCAACGGATTGCTTTTATTTCTATGTTTCTCTATCGCCAATTCTTTCTATTTCCTCTGTCCGACAAATTCAATTGCTTGAAGGACCATATATCAACACGAGAATATTATAATTTACTCAATCAATAGCCGCTTTGTTTTTTCGACCACTCATTGGCTTTGGCAACCCATCAAAGATTGGTCTTGTGATGGCTGCTGTAGATAACGCTTGCAGATCTGCTGTCAAATTTAACATGGAAGTTGGCCAGAGCGATGTAGAGGTGTAGTTATTACTGTTGTTATTGTACGATTCTTGAAAGCTTGGTGAACTGGAAGATTTTTTCACTCCACCTGAAGTGTCGGTAATTACCGAATCCCCTAATTTTAGAGGTGGTATGTTTGGCAGACCGTCTGCATCACCGTTGGTTCGGCTAGCAGCCTTTGGTCTCAGTGCCAAGCCTTTACCAGCAGCTGCGGAAAAAGCACCACTGGTGTTTGTAGTGTCAGGCTTAAGCATCATTTCTGGTGTTCGCCTTTGAAGGTCGACTTCTGATCTGCGCCTTCTCATTAGTCTGTCATACCATGAATCAGAATCGGGTACTTTTCCGTTTGTAACAGGCACGTCACCATTCATAGTACCCTTTTCTGACATCCCTTGAGCTAAGCTTTTACACTTTCTGTGAAGACCATGTGGCGGATGGGAATTTTGGGATGGTTGTGGGCTGTACTTTGATCTTTCACCATTACCATTTTGATCATTTGGTTTAAGGCCATAATAGTCTCGCAAAGCATCCATGGATGGTGAAACGTTTCGGGGAGGAGTGGAAGAAGATAACTTTAGGGATTTGATCGAGTCAAACAAATCAGAATGTCTTCGATTGGGTGTTGTCATCTCAGACTTCTTTGACCTGCAAGAAAATCACCATGTTAACTCAATCCGTTTATAACACTAACAAATAACAGAAGATAATGCCTACTCATGCCTCAGGGTCCCTACAGCAGCTCCTAGTACTTGATACCATTCACTGAGGTGGCAAAACGGCTACTTGGTTAACAAGTCAAAAAGGGTCATCTGTACAAAATTTATCTCTTCATAAACAATCAGCGAGTCATCATCATTACAAAGCTTACATGATATCAATGATAGTCTATAATTTTGTTATTATAATATGATTTAGAGGGGTTGGTGTATTGAAAATACACTTCCACAGCTAACAACCTGTTCAACCTATGTGAACCGGTCTGTATGACCCCGTTAGAGATAAACCATACACCAAATCCGTCATTTAACATAGATGGGCCAAAATTGCCACCTCTACCACTTAATCATAACCAAAAAATGCAACCTACTTCCCTATCAGCATATATTATAAATGCCGAGTCACATAACCTATGCATAGAAACATGTATATTCAAGTGCATCTAATCATTCAATATAACGTGTTTAGGATGTATTAATGTCCTAGCTTATCTTTTCTCTTCAGTCCTTAATTTTCTTCTTGTTTCATTAACCAAGAAAATGCAGTTCCCTACTTTGATAATTAATAGTAATTATTGACAAACTACAATTGTATTTAAAATCATAAATACTTTCCATAGTACAACTGTTTGCAAGCATGGACTTACCAGCAGTCCAGCATGACTAGGATAATACTTTGGGGTAGTATTAGTATCCTATCACTTTGGCCACACTATCCTATTATTTGATTAGGTAGCATAAATGTATGCCTTCTTAATCGTTTATATGTGGGTTCACACTAATTTATGTACATTCACGAAAGCTTACATGTGTTGGGGTGAACCTTGTGATCTGATATGGTTAAAAGCTCGCAATTTACTGGCATGGAATTCAGATATGTAATATAAGATCACGACCTTAAAGCTATAGATTTTCCATACTGTAAAAGAATGCTAAATCTCTGAACTTCATGTAAGGTTTCACCTCCAACAACCAAACCACACTTGACCAACAGAAGAAAAAAGGTACTCACATAAAAGCACGCCTAACACAACATGTCAAGTCAGGTTACCTTATGATAAACGGATGAGGTTCTCCCTGTTCAGGTTACCCAAGGAGGGCGAGTCTTTTGACTCAAATGTACACGGCCTAACAGAGGTGTCCCACGACCATTTCCTAGCCACCCCCAAATGTGTACCTAGTGAGGCTTGAACCCTTGACCATTTGTGAGAAAGTGCCTTAACAACTATGCCAAATGTGTACCTAGTCAGGTTACCTTAAGATGATGCAAGATTTGACATTCTATAATTTTTCATGTTTCGCCTCTTCATTGCTGATCACTTAGAACTTCTGCTTACAAATTTGCATGGCAAGTATACATTTACCCATGTGCATAGTACATGCATAACTACCAGCAAAGGTACTGTGTGGCACTTCTCATATCATGTCCATTAAAATAAGACGAGTGGCTAGTTTAAAGCCAAGGTAGGCAGCAAAAGTACATGAAACTAAGAAACTTCCTCTAGCTTATAAAGACAGAATGGTGCAGACAGTTTGTTGGATAGTGTGATAACAAAAGAGGCACTTTGTGATCCAAATATGCTATCATGTGTAACAGTTGATAAACTAGAGACAAGACTCGTCAGACTCGGACATAAGAAAGCAAATCAGGCTGAGAAAGTGGATGATAAAAACAAATAAGCAGAAACAAAGTAACATGTAGGTACCCTGGCGTATGATATCCATTTGACATGATGGGAGAGGGAGGGTGCCTTCCTGGTAAAGGTATGTGAAGCGTTTTGCGGGAAAACATTTGTAGATCAGTTGTCAGACCATTCATCTTTTTTATATCAGCCACCTGACATACAATGCAAGATCAATAAAAAGAAACATTTTGTATCATAAATTCATGACGTATAGGCATCTAAACATGTGTAAATCTAACACAGTGTGCATCATAAATTAATGACGTATATGAATTTGGCTTATTCCGTCATCTAACATTTAACTACCAACCAAAAAAATATCAGTCCCATGTTCACCAAGTCGCTCTATTTCATTTAACACCCATTTGGTATTATTCAGATATAGAAATAAACTTCCATTTGACGTCACAGAATCAAATTATCACTATTTCAATGGTAAGCCTATCTTGATCCCGAGTTTTTGTGAAAGATTTAACGACACTTTCGTAACAAACACAATAGACAAAATACTGTTGGTGGCAAGTTGCTACTCAAGTCATTCAACGTCATCAACTAACAATCCTAGACTGGTCATCAATCATCATCCCAACAAACCAGCAAACCTTACAATTTGTCCTTGTCCTAACAAAATTAATTCGCCAAATATCAGCAAGCTCAATATTCCTAACATACCATTCCTTCATTTATCACGATCCAATAGAGACTCATTTCGCTAAACTTACGAAGAAGCATATAACAATTTCTGGTTGGCAGTACTGAGTTTCACAACAAAATCGAAACATAATCATATCGTACATTTTAACAAAGAAAAAAAGGTAACGAACTAGCAACCAATATATCGAAACTTCATTTTTTTCAACATAAACAAAACATCAAATTGATGTATAACTTTTTCTTTAATTCTAAATCAAATGTACCATATTTAATTTACAATATAAACAAACAAATTCATAAAAATTTATACCTCAACGCCATATTTTATCGCGACGCCGGCAAGCGTATCGAATTTGGTAACAACATGTTCAATATATCCCAAACCGACACCACCATCACCACCACCGACACCAGACAAAGGTTGCATCAACAACGAATTTTCCGGTGACGGTGATGATGATGATTCCATCGTCCGATCTATCAACTCACGATTCCAATAATTATTATCCACGCTCTGCATATTCTTCAATTAACACCATCTGTTCAATCAATAATTAAAATAAAAATAAAAAAACCTAACGGAACAATTGTCCGTACATTAGATATAATTATGATAATCACATGAACAGATGAAGGTTAATTAATTGATAATGAATGGAACAAGAAATGAAGAATGAAAGTGATTAGATCTGGTGAGTTAATGGACGGTGGATCTTGCGTGTGTGCGAAAAAGATATGAAAGAAAGAATTTTTTGGGGGTTTGATTGTGATGATGAAGATGAATTTGGTTTGGTTTGGCCTTGAATTAAGGCACGTTAGATTAGAATGTTTAAAAGGTGGAAATGATAATGAAGGAGTAGTAGTAATGTTTGGATAAAGTGAAAAATGTATTTACCTTGGTTTTTCTAACATGTGCACCCCAGGGCACATGTTAAGGTGGGGACACATGCTGTGTGTCACAGCCTGATTGACCAGTAATTATTGTTATTAATCATTATCAGGCTCACAAATAACTGCTGACCAATCAGGCTATGACACACAGCCTGATGTCCCCACCTTAACATGTGCCCCGGCACATGTTAAAAAAAAAACCATTATAATAAACTTTATTGTCTCAAAAGTTGTTACTATCCTTCCTTCAGCTGTCTTTTTTGTATGTTATGGGTGATGGACATTGGGTAAATATGTTGTTCTTAGATTAAAACATGTCCAAGTGTTGTAAAAAGGTTAAAAACAAGACGTATCAGCGCTTATTCGTGGGCTAAGATATGAATTTATTATTTATTTCGGCTTATATAACACCTAAGTCTTATTTTCCTGACTTATTTTTAAAAAAAACTAATAAAAAAAAAAAGTCTAATAAAAAAAAAAAAAACAAAAAAAACAGGGACATTGGGTAAATTTGTTGTTTCTTAGATGAAATCATGTCCAAGTGTTGTAAAAGTTAAAACAAGACGTTTCGGCTTATGCGTGGGCTTATGAGTTTATTTGATTTCGGCTTATATAACATAAGTTTTAATTTTCTGACTTATTTTAAACCCACAAGTCTTAATATAAGCTAGAAAAATTGGGGCTTATGTTATATAAGCCGAAATCAAATAAGCTCATAAGCCCACATATAAGCCGAAACAAACACTCCATTAGGGACTAGTCCTCCTTAGTGCACTACTCGACATGAGACTAGTCTTTGAACACAAAATAGAGATGTTTGTCCCAAAAATGATCGACTTGTGTGATGCTTTTTGTGTGTGTAGTGTTTATTTAATGTATTTTTGTAGGGTATGCTTTTTGTGGTGTCGGCCTCAAGAGAGAAACTGACGTGGCATGGAATATGTCAATTTCCTGAGCTCTTTATTGCACTTAGTCTAACGGTGACCAACATTATAAAGGATAACTCAACTCAACATCACATTTTCACTTTATTACTATATTACACATTCACGGACAAATCCACTGTCGTTTTAACAGTGGATCTACAGTGCTACAGTAACGGGCTCCCATTTTGGGTCAGCCCGATTTTGTTTTTTTTTAATTATTTTGTTTTTGTTTTTTGTTTTTTGTTTTTTTTAATTTGTATGCACAAAGTAGGAGGTTAAAAAAAATATTACAAAAGTTCTGATTTATTCAGATAAAAAAAAATACCCGCGGAAACATCTTCGATACCTAATAACTTTAAAATAATCGATATGGTCATAAATATACAACCCATTATATTAAAAAAAACCCATATAGCAAAAAAAACAACACTTTAAACATGAGGCCCAACACAGAAGTCATATAAAAAATAAAAAAAATTTTACTAATATAACACAATTGTTCGACAAACACCAAAATTCGCATAAAAAGAGGCACCAAGTAAAAAAAAAAACTAGCCCAAAATGAGTCCTGAAATCTTGGCCCAAAGTAAAAAAAATACAAAAACTATCCTTTCAGACTTTTAACTATTTAACGATTTTCTTACACAAAATATCCTGTAAAAACTTAGACAAAAAAAACAAGTCAAATTTTATGTTCCACTTTTTGCATTCCCGGCAAAAAAAAAAAGATATCGAACCCGTCCCAAAAAAAAGAAAATTATTCGGGAAACAATTAACCCGACCAATCCAAAAAAAATTCCCGAATCATAACAAAAAAAATAGATCCGAAGAAAAAATTAGCCTAAAAAAAACCAAAAAATAACCTAAAAATCTACCCAAAAGTAAAAAAAAATAGAGCAAACGGCCTGTCACCTTATAACTATTTACGATTTCTACACAAAAATTCCCGTAAAAAAATTATCAAAACCGTCCCAAAAAAAGGAAAATATTCGGGAAAAAATTAGCCCGTCTCAACGCAATTTTTTTCCCCGAATCATACAAAAAAAGAAAATATTAAAAATTAGCCCCGCCATAACGCATCGCCAAAAAAAAACACCAAAACGTAAAAAAAAATTAGCCCCGCCGCAACACGCGGGTTCTTTTGCTTGTTACCAACATCACTACTAATAAGGTGTGACAAGACCACCAACTCCACCACCTAATCATACCTTATTTAAAAGACGAATATTTTTTTTGAACGGCAAAAATTTATTAAACTAGCAAGGAGCTAGAAAACAATTACAAGGAAATAAATTGGGGATTTTTTAACCAATCGTCCCAAGAAAACGTCGTATGACAACGACTTTTACACCAATTGAAAGCACAAAAAACTATAGCATCAAAAACATACTTGTTTGTTTATGAAATATTACAAGTGATATTAGACATTAACTATGTTTATATAGTTAATGAAATATCACAAGTGATAGATAACATTGATTGCATGTTAAAAAACATACTTGTTTGTTTATGAAATATTACAAGTGATATTAGACATTAACTATGTTTATATAGTTAATGAAATATCACAAGTGATATTAGACATGTCATAATTAAGCTTAACTAATAAGCATTGTAAACTATTATCAACTTATAATATCGCAACTGATACAACTTTATTATGAAGCAATCACATCAATCCAATTGCAGTTCAAGCAAAATAAAGCTAAATAGCGTAACTAATAAGTAAAATTACACTATTCAGCCAAGCGAAATGTTAACCTAATGAGGGATTATTTGATCGAACTAGTCTGGGCAGCTTGATGCCTGGGGAGAAAAATGATCATCAATGTATTACGCATCTCCTAAACCGCGTGAAGTTACCATCGCTACAAAATCACATAACCCATCGATCACCTGAATCGATAAAGTCACCGAATCATCAAAAGAGAGAATCAGATCATCCAACAGATGTTCTTGCGATACCACCCCGAGCATTTCTACGAACAAGATAGCGATCGAGCACTAAGCTTAAACATGCCACCGAGGCTTCTTTGTTCAGGTCCAAAGCGAACAGAGCGAGAAATTTGACACAAAGGAACGCCCCACATCCAACAATACGAACCAGAATCTCGAATCATAACCATTACCATAAGCTTTTTTACAATGCAGACCAGAAATCAACCTTTCCCCTTTAACGTTTATTGACTTCCCCTCATTATTGAACACCCAGTTAGAGTATAGACTAATACGAAGTGAGTTTCACCTGAAGAACCATAAAGCGCACGAATGACTTTATACCATAACACCAATCTGGGATACAAAACGCCAAACCCATTTGAGAAGGGAGGGCGGTAAGAGCAAAAAAACTACGAGACTCCTAAACCACCATGTTTTTTTGAAAGCTAAAACCTATTCCACAGCGACCATTAACTTTTTTTTTCCGACTGGTCCAACCGCACCCACCATTAAAAACCGGGCAACGATAGACTCCATAAGCCTACAAGACACCTGTAAGGGAACTTTAAAAATGGACATATTATAAATCGGCCATGCCTCAAGACTGATTTCAAGAGAGTTAGACGACCGTCTATCAAAGGTTTTCATCACCTACCACTTAGAGAGCGAGGATCTAAGCTTAATGAATATCGTCATACCCAACTTAAATACGAAAGAGTATTCTCCCACCATAACGCCAGATAAGCGAAATTTGGTTGGCTCATAAATAGAACAACTTAACAAAGAGCTGCGTGCTCTACACTTGGTGTCGAACGACACACCAACAGTTGACTTTTAAGGTTATTTTTTTAGAGTCCAGAAGCAAGAAAGAAGCTCTTTAAAATTTGATAATACCACTCAGATTTTCATTGACCATTTCCTATAAACATAAAGCGTCGTCTGCATAAAAGAGTGAGATAAGGATAATAACAACCTGGTAATTGAATACTCTTTGAGACAAGGCCCTCGTCTACCACCACTTGAAAGATAAATGAAGAATTCCATTGATTAAGTATAAAGAGATATGGAGCATGAAGGATCTCCTTGTTTGAGACCCGAACGATGGCAAAGAATACTCTTTAAAGGACTTCCATTAATCAGATAGAAGCCATTAAGCAGAAGGAAGAGTACCCCTGAATCCAATACACACGTCTGCAGGTTATAGATTAAAATGACCAAATCACAACAGCCTCAAGCACTTTCTAATAAGTAATTCCCCGACGAACCGAAGTCTGCTTTGGCAAAATCGACTTTAAAGAACATCGCCTTTTTGTTCTTTCTTTTACACCAATGGAGAATTTCATCAAGAATAAACGGGCCATCTAAAATTTGTCTTCCAGCAACAAAAGCGGATTGGGTATCGGAGATGAGATCCGCAATGACCGGAGCTAATCTATTGGCAAACCCAACCAAACCCAACCAAAAACAACATTACAAATCGGTTTGGCCCAAGACCAACATTTTCACAAAACTAATGTAAAACATGTCCTTTGAAGGGAGGACCATGTAACTGAGCCTAATTTTGTGATTGTAAAATGTTTCACTAGTCGAGATTAAGCTAAAGTCATAATTTTCAAAACTAGTCAAATCGAGCTCGTGGTTTACAAAATTCAAGCGACTTGTGCTCGAACTTGACAGCTCGAATTCATTTCACTTTGACTCGTACATTCCTACATGTTTATGGAAGCCATTTATTTCTTTTTAACTTTTTTTTTCTTTCTAAATCCTTATTTTTAAAACAAGATTGTGATATCTGGAACTTTTTGACCTTCTTTCATCATCTTTAATTTTAACATGTGTTGTAAGTAATTTTCTAAAATTAAATAAGGTAAAAGGCACAATAGTTAGAAAATGTATATAATTTTTAGTCATATAAATATAGGTTAAGTTACATGTTACAATATATAAGTTGAAAGCATATTTGAAATCTTCATATTTATTTCTACCATTTATTTTTATTATTATGACATAAGTTTACATGTAGCTTGCGGCACTCATCATTTTCCTATATAAACCTTGATCTTTCGTATACTCAATAATAAATTAATCGTTAGCTTATTTATACAAAAGTTAACAAAATTCTTATTTAAATGGATAAAATGATTAGAATGTCTTTTGATTAAAGTTAAAGTCTAAGAATCACGAATTTTTTGTAAAAACAATATAAAATTAATGGTTACTTTTATTCGAATCTTATTGGAAGCTTTATTACTGTATTAATTTTTTAATGTGTAATCAATGATGAGCACAACCTAATACATAAACATTATGGGTACCCCTATTGGTACCCCCCCGGCCTGTGCATGAAACCGAAAAACCGAACCTAAACCGAAAAAAACCGAAGAACCGAAATCTGAAAAACCGAAACCGATTGAAAAACCGAAAACGTATATGGGTCGTTACAAGCTTTACCATTTAATTGGTTGTTACATGTTTTGGGCTGTTACAGAGTTTTGGCTATTATAAGGATTTTTAAAGCAATTAAATGTGCAATGATGTCATTTATCTAATGGTTTATAACTTTCCCAATAAAGTAATATTTTTTACTTAATTTTTTAAGACTTTTAAAAATTGATGGGCTAAATGTTTTATAAAGTAGTATAGAATAGATATAAATTGTACCTATTACATGTGACATGTTTTTATAGTGACATTTTGTTAAGGATATAGTAAGATTTGCATTATTAAGGCATGATTATAGCAATATTGGGGAGCTGTTACTTTTTTTTCAGCTATTACAAGTCTTAAGGTTGGATGGATGCTACTTTGGTTTTATAGATCAAAAAGGAGAAGATGAAAAAGTGGAGAAAAACTCACCCAAGAGAACATCGAGCCATGGAAAAAAAAAGAAAGGAAAAGAGATACAGTCACAGCACATGTTGATAAGGTAGCATCGGTTTGCAACAGATGTGATCAATGCTAAAGAGTGGAGAGCAATGTGGCATCCATCATTCCTGCAAGAGATCGACAGAGACGTCGTGCGAAGCCGGTCTACAAACAGCGGCTGGTGACTGTCCCGGCGTGGTGGTAACGTCCGGCGTGGTAGTGACGTCCGGTGGTAGGGTCGGCGTGATGATGTGGGGGTGGTGGATGATAGTTTTTATGAGATGAGAGAATAGTGTGGTATTGTTTTCTTTTGTTGTGGTTGAAATGTATTTTGTATTATATTTTATAGTGAAAAAATGTAAAGCCGTTATTTAATGGTTTTTAAAGAAGGGTGTTCTAAGTTGTTTGGCATAAAATTTTTATTGCTTGCATAAAAAAAGATTTGTACATTTGTTTTGTAACTTGGAATGTAACAGCCTTTTTAATGGCTTTTAAAGAGGGTGTTAAATTGTTTGACAGAATTTTATTGGTTGCATAAAAAGATTGTACAACGTGCATAAGGATTTGCACTACTTAAGACTTCTTTTTATAGTAATCTTTTTTACTTAAAATTTTAAGTACTTCTAATTTTAGAAATTGGCTAAATGCTTTATAAAGTAGTAGAGATAAGCAAGAGTATGGATGAAGAAGATAGAACTTATTATTGGTGGGTCTCACATTACATTAGGTGCCTCTATTTATAAGGACCTCAAAATCATTGGTATTAACTACAATATAAAAAGTTACAAGATTAGTCATAACAGTGGAGGTTACAAACCAATCATCAAGGTGTAGGTTACTAGTTAAGGGTATAAATGTTTACAATCATTACTAATAAATATTCATAGCATTCCCCCTTGATTGTACATCATTCAAAATATAATGAATACGCTTTGGATACTGCCTCATTAAAAACCTTGCTAGGAAAAAACTCAGTGGGAGAAAAACCATAGCTAAGGGAAAAAGAGTGCAGTGCGTATTTTCCCCCTCATGATTACTGAGCTCACTGAATTGACGCATTCTGATGCCATGTACCAATTTCTTGAATGTTAAGGTAGGGAGTGCCTTGGTAAATAAATCTGCTAGATTGTCGCTTGAACGAATCTTTTAGACAATAATACCACCATTCTTTTGCAAGTCATGAGTAGAAAAAAACTTTGGTGAAATGTGTTTGGTTCTGTCACCTTTAATAAGCCATTCCTTTATTTGAGAAATGCATGCCGCATTATCCTCATGTAAAATTGTCGGTCCCTCATTTCCAGCATAAACACCACAAGATTCACCTATATGTAGTATAACATTTCTTGACTAAACACATTCTTGGTATGCTTTATGGATTGCCAAAATTTTTGCATTATTTAGATGAAGTGGATGCGATTGATTGCTTTATAGAAGGCCATGAAATTGCAGTATCGCCATGTGTGAATACATAACCCATTTGATACCTGACCATATGAGTCAACCTATAACCTGCATATGTTATAAAGCCAACTAAATTTGTTTTGGATGAGTTAGTAAAATATAAGCCAATTTTTTACCTTAAAGATATCGAAATATTTGCTTGATCTCATTCCAATGCCTCCTCGTGGGACATGAGCTATATGTTTCTAATAAGTTTAAAGAAAATGATATATCCAGTCATGTATGAGTAACAAGAAACATCAATGATCACATGTCACTTAAATATGGTACTTGAGGACCAAGAATGTCTTCATCGTCTCTCGGAGGTCAAAAGGGTATTTTTCTACATCAAGTGACCTCACCGCTATTGGAGTGCTTAGTGAATATGATTTATCCATATTAAACCTTTTCTAAACCTTTTTCGTGCATGCTTCTTGGTGGACTAGAACTTTATCATCAAGATGTTCAATTTGCAATCTAAGGCAACACTTTGTTTTTCCGTGACCTTTCTTCTCGAACTCTTTCTTTAATCATTACATCGCCTTTGGAAGCTCCCCAGGAGTTCCAACTATATTTAAGTAATCAACATATACGGTTTTTATTACGTACTCAGATTCAGAAAACGCATCCACAAATAGAATCATTGTTGTAGCCTTCTTTCAACAAATACTCGTTTTAAAACTAAGCGCGATGTACCACCTGGCTCCAGATTGGTATTAACCCATATGCTTTTATTGCATAATGTCTCAGATAAGATGTTTCTCATATGCTTTAAGCATTAAAGATCACTAGCATGCTCCATGCATTTTATATGTTGTGATTAAATCTCAACATCACATAAGCTCTAATCATATATCTTTTAGACGCATATCAATTATTTGTCACATTGCTAGACTTATACAATATTAATATATGTTATTGGATCCACCACATAAACCATAAAGTAGGCATGAATCATTTCATAAGTCTTTTGCAGAAAATATATGTGCGCCATCACTTGTAACTTATGCATAATTTAATTTCGCTTTCTCATAAAGACCGATGCATATCAATAAGTTTTACATATTCTTATATACGGACTTCAAGTCCCAGTAACCATGTCTCGTCAAAAGAGAATTCAATATTTCATTAGTTCTTTGCGTCTTTATATCTTTTTTCTAACTTATTTATACATTTGCACTTCGTGCAGGTATGCTTTCATGATCCACACCTTGATTATAGCTATATCTTATTTATTTATATAATCATTACCATTCCCATTATCATATATAATAGTATTATCGACGTCGATTCATTACTTTTCGATTCCAACACTTTACAGACATTATATTATAAGTAACAAAGTATATTAATTGAGATCTCATAGTTATTTTTCACCAAACCCCCCGGGTTTATCAAGAACTTTTGTGTCTAGTATCTCTTTAGGAGGCG
Source organism: Tanacetum coccineum (assembly GCA_026074375.1). Lineage (NCBI taxonomy): Eukaryota > Viridiplantae > Streptophyta > Magnoliopsida > Asterales > Asteraceae > Tanacetum > Tanacetum coccineum. The sequence continues at coordinate 8,888 of BQNB010085272.1, read as the reverse complement.
ATTATGGGGTCTTTATTACCTTTATTCGACCATCATGATATTCTTGCTCTATTAAATTTATTAATTCGAGCACTTTTTATTTGGAATCGATTGGTCTATCATGTTGCATGCATGTCATAGACTCACTACCAATCATTGGTTTTACTGCTGGGACAGACATTGTAATCGGAGCATTAGCAGCATATATATATGATCTATTACTTTATTCATGTCCACTAAATAGTCTGGCAATTACTAGGATCGAAATATAAATTGCCCCCTTAAACTATCAAATTCATATCATTAGTGTGAGGAATCAAACATTTAATATTATAAATCATTTCAAGATCTCTCGCTGCTACAATTCTCCCCGTTGCATGAATGATCACGAATTACAAATCTCATATGAGAATTATATGATTTGTGACCAAAACCATTCTAATAAGGTAGGAATTCATTATAGATTAGTTTGGCATATGCGAATTTATGTTCCTAATATTTTTAAAAACAAATGCCCCATAAAACTTATAAATTTGTTCTCCTAATTAATTGGGATAAAACAATCAACTGAAGACGTTTTATAAACGTTTCAACAAAAGCAATTCATGTATAAACATGAACTACTTTTAAGTTCAACACTTTTTCCAATAATCAACCATAACTTGGAAGAATTCACCACCATTCTCAATTGTATAATTTGGAAAACCGTGCTCGCATTTTATTAGTCGAGTCACTAATCAGGCTAACATTAAGTCGCGTATTGAATGATCATTTTTGATGATGCATCGATTTTAAAACTCAAAATGATCAACATGGCAAATGTATAGGCCTACATACATCCCTTGTATATTCTTTTCAAAACTTTATAGGAGAAAATCCTTACTATAATTTGGTGATGATAAATGAAAAAGTCCATCGAGAACAATCAAATTTATCTTTGAAGAAACGTATCGTTCTTCTATATATTTCGCATCATCATTGACTCGGGATGGTCCAACCAGTCATGACACATAATACAATAATCTTGCAACATAAACTTATTGTTTATGACCACTTTTGTATTTCAACCGCACTTTACTTAATGCGAAATCTTGGCACATAAACAACTAGTTTATGACCACACGTGCTTCAATTACATAAACATCTAGTTTATGACCACATGTGCTTCAATTACATTTGACTTTATGTAACACCCTCAAATCTAAGTACGCAGCAAAATATTGAATATCTGAGGGCGTTACATTTACGGATCAATAGCACAAGTTATGAGAACGACCTCTAAAAGAGTCGTTTAAAATACGATACATTAGATTTCAACAAAATACTTGTTTGTTACATAAGCTCGACAGCTTAAATTGTTCAACACTTGATAAACAAGATTTTTAGATCATAATAAGTATCCCAAAATGTAATGACTCCAAATCTTTAATGCATGACTCCCCAAAAGAGTGACCCCAATGTATCCTTAGCACCTCGTGCTTCATTGACCTGAGAAAAACATGCTTTAAACTCCAACAATAAAGTTTGGTGAGTTCAATATAGATATATGTAAACAATTGTTAAGGACCACAAGATTTTCCCGTGAACATACATCCTATGCAACCATCACAAAAGTAATTACGTTTTCCTAAGTTCATGACACTGAAGCTCGACGTATATGGATGCAATAAATTTGCCAACAAGTGTCCATGAATGATGTGCTAACCCTGCAACATCCCAAATTCGACATGGTATGATTCGTTCCCGGTGATAGCTAAGACACCGAACGTGGAATTGCCAATCCTTAATAGATCTATTCATAACATTCGCTCCCACATAATGCAATTCACAATTACATCTATGCATTTAACAGTTCATGATGATGGACATAATGGGTTATGGTTACTTAGGCAAACACGTAATCATAGTATAAAATGTACACTTGCGTCCAATTTATAAAACAAAGCATGTTCTCACCCCAAGGATGTAAATCATTTAAATAACAGTAAAACTGGGAGGCTATGAACTCACCTGAGTGAATAGTCCTCTGAAAAGGATAATAAATATCCAAGTACGGCAACGAATCACGAACCGTCCAAATACTAAGTAAATACGCCGAGTCTTAATTCTACAAGTTTAGGCTAAAGACTCAAGGTATAAACTACAATAAATTTTTGCCTAGTATCATATTATACTGCAAAATCACTTGTGTGGTGGTGTAAATGCTAAATGTACTTGAAATTGATTGATGGATCTCCTGACTGTAAACAATCCCATACGTTCATGTCTATCGTTATAAACGGTATATTAATAGAAATAATCGTATTTATTAAATCGTAAATTAACAGAATTCGTATACTCCGAATACAACTCGTCCGAATATGTTAAATATTTTCATGAAGTCACTTTCCTTACCCACATACCCTTTAATATTTTTTTATTGTTCTTAAGAAAAAAAATTTCGAATACAGTCCTTAGGTTATAAAAATATATTACATTTATACTTTAAACCTTTAAAAGTTTTCACTTATACATATTTAGTACTCCAACTTTACAAAGTTTACACTTTAGGTCCCTATAGTTTCCAATAGTCCCTAAAGTTCCAGAATTGCCATAACTGTCCCTCAAGTTGTTAAAATAGTAGGTTGACAGATTCGAACCCTTAAGTTTCAAAACTGACACATATAGTCCCTTAACTTGTAAAAATCACATTTTTAAGCTCGATTAAGTTTTAATAGTGGTAATCAGTTTTATTTAGCTTCAATGATCAAAGCCAACTGTTTTGGCTTATAAATAAGCTCGGATGAGCTTATTCAAACTTATTAGGCTTATAGGATCCCTTAAAGTGCCCGTAATTAATTAAGGTCCGAAATAAGTTCCATGAGTATGAATGTACTTGTTAAGCTTATTTGAGTTATAAAAATTTGTTTGGCTTTTAAATAAGCTCGGATGGCTTATTTTGAGCTCATTAGGCTCGTTGGCCCACGACCTTAACCGAAAGCTAACAAGAGGCCCATTGGGACTCCTTTACTGATCCCAATTAGTTTTCTTAACTCAATAAGCTTACTTGGGCTTGCTTGAGCTGTCCTTACCATATGGCTTATTTAAATAAGCTAATAAGCTAGTTAATGGGCTTTTAGGCCCATTAAGGCTCGAATAGTGTTTTAAGGGTTTAGGTTTGGTCCATTTGGGCCCATTAGTTTTATTTAGGTCCCCCAAACCTCAAAACTAAATAAGATCACACAATAAGCTGTTTAGGCTATATTATAGATCTTTTTGACCTACGTTGGGCTCGTGTAATTGACTAAAGAGTCCATTAAAAGTGTTTGGATCGTTTCCTAATGGAATTCTAGGGTCCATTTAATCAGCCTAAGATTATCATTGAAGTCTCATAAGCTTGTTTTAAGATCACAAATAAGCTACAAAGCTTATATGTGCTTAAGGGCTTCCTTGTAGTCATGGAAATGGCCGGTTAGGACTGTTAAGGCTCTGTTTGGTCTTTAAACGCTTGTTAAGGCAATCTAGGGTATATGTGAGTTCAATATTAGTGTTGCAAAACTTTGAATAATAGTCTCGCCTTATTGGCTTATCCCATAAGCCAATAAGCTACTGTTAGAAGGGCATTTAGGCTCATTACGGACCCGGTAAGGGTTTAGAGGGCGCGACTCATCCCACCTAGGCTCATACGCACCTTAGGCCTTATACAAGTTCATAAAACCTGCCATGGCTTATAAATACGCCGTTAGGGCTTATTCGAGTCATCGGGCCTTGTTATTGGGCCTCGCTAGTGGATGCCGAGCCTCTTATGACCCGAAGGGATCCATTTGGTTTATGGGTTGTGTTCTAGGGTTTTTAACACTTCACTTAGCATGTTATTAAGCATCAACTTTCATGGTTTAGTAATTTACTAAGCTCCTACTTGTCTTTCATGGGTCTTGTACCCAAGACGTGGCTAAACAAGCTTGCCAAAGCTTATTTAAGCTTGTTCCTCCTCCGAGGTATAGCTAGAGTCCCATAAGTCCATACCCACACGTTTCAACAAACCCCCAACTCGTATATATCCTAGTGTACACATCTTTTATGGAACCAAGCGAATTGTTAGTGTATTACGGTACATGACATGAAAAATGTTTCTGTTTCCAACGGGTTAAGCAACTGTATGGGTCAATATTTTTCTACTGTGCGTGTCATGTTTTAAGCCTTTAAGTTTCAAGTTTATTATATTCGAAAATAATAATTTTAAACTTTTAAGTTTCGAAGTTACATTTCTAGTCCCTCTAATTACAAAAGTTACATTTTTAGCTCTAACTAAATAAACTAGTAACTTTATTTATTTCTTTAATGGGCCTAGGAAAAACTTTTCATTTGTTGCTTTCCAACAAGTGGAAATGGTCAACAGTGGCTACACACGCCACTGTTATGGTTTTATAACTCAAAAAAAATTGTTCTTAAGCTAGTAAGCTTTGTGGCTCGAATAAGCTCGATTAAGCTACGTCTTTTTCATGTAAAACCATATTTAGATACTACACCGTGCCCTTAATCGAGCCAACTATTTACATGGTAAAGTTTACGTGTGGTTTTGTCTATTTTTGCGTCTAAAATGTCGTGTTTGAACCTCGACTTTTATTATTACTATCAGCATAAATGATTAACTATCAGCAGAAATGAAGTACTTGATATTCTATCAGCAGAAATGAACTATATCAGTATAAATAAACTATATCAGCAGAAATGAACTATATCAGCAGAAATGATACTATATCAGCAGAAATGACATATCCTAACAGTTTTCATTATAACGGGTTCATGACCCTCTTATTTACATTCATGGGTTCATTTAAGTCATTTGTTCGTTCGTTACTTGTTCTCTTAATCGTGTTTCATTTATTCTAGCACCACACACATACACAGTGAATAACTTATAAGCGTGCTTGAACCATACATGGGTTGAACCATGCATGTTTTATGTATACATGATTCTTTATCTCGATTTACAAGCAACTAGTATTTATAATGACGTAAATAAACAAGAATCAACGCGAGTTCAAGTTAGAACTTACAATAGGTCCTATGTGTTTGGTTTGACTCGTATTACACCCAAACGTGTAATATACTAAGCTTCAAAGCTTATAACCCGTTCATTAGCTCGTGTAAGCTTTCTAGGGTTCTTGAACTTATGAAATGCAAAAAGGGTTCGAGTGTGGTTTGGTTTTGGGAAGTGACGAGTGAAATGAGACCAAATGGGTTGTGTTTATTACTTGAGAGTGTTTTAGGGTCTTAGAACTTATCAAGAGTTACTAGTGAGCTTATCTTTATAGGGTAGAAGCTAGATATGCAAGCTTGCAAGTTGTGTGACTCTTCTTGCCCAAGTCACGACATACACACACAAAGAATTGAACAAATATCTCTTATAATATCAAGTAGAGACTTATTTGGCTTCTCATAAATGAAAACTATGATGAATATGTACCTTTGGAAAGATTTCATAAACTTTGTGTATTGAGAATCACTTATGACGATTTGTTTGAGACTTTTGGCCACATTCGTGGGTTTTGAGACACTAGCACAAGATATTTGATTAAATCTTGTGCATAGATATTTTAAATGTACCACGGTTTAAGTCTAGGTAAGTCTAGGTATTTCCGTGGTGCGTCTAAGTTTATTTTATTGCGAAACGTAAGTCATTTACGTGACCAATAAAAATAAAACATAGCAAATCGGATAATTATTGCTCAAATAATTACTAGACACTTACTGGACATAAACCTTAATTTATTTGGTGACCATTCACGTAAAATGATTTCTTTTTAGTCTACGCGATTTAGCTTAAACGTCAAAATTAAAAGTAAACGCGTATCGGGCTAAAATAAATTGTTGACATTAAAGAGTCGTACAATACGTGAAAATCAGAAATGTTACAGTCACCACCCGTTAAAAGAGCTTTGTCCTCAAAGCTTAAGACCTTGTAGTAGATGACGACGTCCGATTTGTGAAAAGATGTGGGTATTTCTCCTTGAACGAATCTTCACGTTCCCAGGTGAACTCAGGGCCCCGCCTAGAGTTCCAGCGAACCTTAACCAATGGTATTCGGCTTCGCTTCAATCGTTTGATCTCCCGTTCCATGATTTCAACGGGTTCCTCCACAAACTGCAGCGTGTCATCTATGTGAACTCCTTTCAACGGCATGACTAACGGTTCGTCAGAGTAACATTTCTTCAGATTTGATACATGAAAAGTATGGTGAACTCTGCTCAACTCTTGAGGAAGTTCCAGTTTGTAGGCAACTTTCCCAACTTTGGCTAACACCTTAAAAGGTCCGACGTATCTCGGATTCAGCTTGCCCCGCTTTCCGAATCGTACAACCCCTTTCCAAGGTGAGACCTTGAGCATAACCCTATCACCAACTTCGAATTCCATCGGCTTTCGCTTCCGATCAGCGTAGCTCTTTTGTCGATCCTGAGCAGCTTGCATCCTTTGCTTGATCAGGACGACCTTTTCTGTTGTTTCTTGGATTAACTCCGGGCCAGTCAGTTGGGCTTCCCCAACCTCTGCCCAGCACACCGGTGATCGACATTTTCGACCATATAGTGCCTCATAAGGAGCGGCCTTTATGCTAGCGTGATAACTGTTGTTATATGAAAACTCGGCCAATGGCAAATGTTTCACCCAGCCCTTGCCAAAATCGATCACGCAAGCACGAAGCATGTCCTCGAGAGTTTGTATAGTCCTCTCGCTCTGGCCGTCAGTTTCTGGATGATATGCAGTGCTCATGCATATATCCGTACCCAAAGCTTTCTGAAATGATCTCCAGAAATTTGATGTGAATCTCCCATCACGATCACAGATAATCGAGACAGGTATCCCGTGTCTTGCTACTATCCTGTTCAGGTACAACCTTGCCAACTTGTCTAATGGATCATTCTCCCTTATTGGCAAGAAGTGAGCAGATTTTGTAAGTCGATCCATAATCACCCAGATGGTGTCAAAACCTTGTGACGACTTAGGAAGCTTGGTGATAAAATCCATCATGATATTATCCCACTTCCACTCGGGTATTGCTGGTTGTACTAACAATCCCGATGGCCTTTGGTGTTCGGCCTTGACCCTCGCACATGTCAAGCACTTGCTAACATAGGTGGCAATGTCAGCCTTCATGTTTGGCCACCAATATAGCTTCTTCATGTCTTGGTACATCTTTTCAGAACCGGGATGGATAGAATACTTCGACTTGTGGGATTCATGCATAATTAAAGGTTGTACTTAAATAGAATAGTGGCAAGACACGGGATACCTGCCTCGATTATCTGTGATCGTGATGGGAGATTCACATCAAATTTCTGGAGATCATTTCAGAAAGCTTTGGGTACGGATATATGCATGAGCACTGCATATCATCCAGAAACTGACGGCCAGAGCGAGAGGACTATACAAACTCTCGAGGACATGCTTCGTGCTTGCGTGATCGATTTTGGCAAGGGCTGGGTGAAACATTTGCCATTGGCCGAGTTTTCATATAACAACAGTTATCACGCTAGCATAAAGGCCGCTCCTTATGAGGCACTATATGGTCGAAAATGTCGATCACCGGTGTGCTGGGCAGAGGTTGGGGAAGCCCAACTGACTGGCCCGGAGTTAATCCAAGAAACAACGGAAAAGGTCGTCCTGATCAAGCAAAGGATGCAAGCTGCTCAGGATCGACAAAAGAGCTACGCTGATCGGAAGCGAAAGCCGATGGAATTCGAAGTTGGTGATAGGGTTATGCTCAAGGTCTCACCTTGGAAAGGGGTTGTACGATTCGGTAAGCGGGGCAAGCTGAATCCGAGATACGTCGGACCTTTTAAGGTGTTAGCCAAAGTTGGGAAAGTTGCCTACAAACTGGAACTTCCTCAAGAGTTGAGCAGAGTTCACCATACTTTTCATGTATCAAATCTGAAGAAATGTTACTCTGACGAACCGTTAGTCATGCCGTTGAAAGGAGTTCACATAGATGACACGCTGCAGTTTGTGGAGGAACCCGTTGAAATCATGGAACGGGAGATCAAACGATTGAAGCGAAGCCGGATACCATTGGTTAAGGTTCGCTGGAACTCTAGGCGGGGCCCTGAGTTCACCTGGGAACGTGAAGATTCGTTCAAGGAGAAATACCCACATCTATTCACAAACAGGACGTCGTCGTCTACTACAAGGTCTTAAGCTTTGAGGACAAAGCTCTTTTAACGGGTGGTGACTGTAACATTTCTAATTTTCACGTATTGTACGACTCTTTAATGTCAACAATTTATTTTAGCCCGATACGCGTTTACTTTTAATTTTGACGTTTAAGCTAAATCGCGTAGACTAAAAAGAAATCATTTTACGTGAATGGTCACCAAATAAATTAAGGTTTATGTCCAGTAAGTGTCTAGTAATTATTTGAGCAATAATTATCCGCTTTGCTATGTTTTATTTTTATTGGTCACGTAAATGACTTACGTTTCGCAATAAAATAAACTTAGACGCACCACGGAAATACCTAGACTTACCTAGACTTAAACCGGTACACATTTAAAATATCTAAACACAAGATTTAATCAAAATCTTGTGCTAGTGTCCCAAAACCCACGAATGGGGTCAAGTTAAAGTCAAGGAAATCGTGTATATACATATCATGATCACAAAAATCCATCAATCTTACTCAAAAGTCCAAGTAATATCTAATACATCATAGTTTCTCATTAAAACTTGTCCTATGTTGTCCCTAGTATCCTACTAAATATTTCCAAGATATTTGTTCTCTCCTTTTTGTTGTGTGAGCCACGACTTTGGCAACCAAAACCAAAGATCATGAAATCTTTTCCCTACTAGCCAAATATGGTACAACATATTACTAATTAAGGTTCTTGTCCCTTGATGGGATGGTTAGAGGTCAAGTGGAACAACTAGAGACTCAA
>BQNB010085271.1:0-28516 GCA_026074375.1 Tanacetum coccineum | reverse complement strand
CCTTTATTTGGAACACAATGCGCTGGACTAACCCATGGGCTGTCGGAGATCGGGTAAATCATACCAGCATCAAGAAGTTTTAGGACTTCCTTTTTGATTACCTCGTGAATTTTTGGGTTAACCCGTCTTTGACTTTGAACCATGGGTTTGTAATCTTCTTCCATTAAGATTTTGTGTATACAAAAACGAGGGTCGATACCCTTGATGTCGGTGATTTTCCAAGCAATGGCTCGTTTGTGAGATTTGAGCACCTTTAAGAGAGCATCTTTTTCATCATTTTTTAAACCTTTTGCAATAATTACTGGTAACTTGTCATTTTCTTCCAAGAAAGCATATTCTAAGTGGGACGGTAAATATTTTAACTCTAATTCCGAAGGCTCTTCAATTGAAGATTTTGCCTTGGTCATTTCACTTTGTTTAAGGTCCATCGGAGGATGTTGAAACGGGTCATTATTTAACATTTTTTCGATCAAACAAATATCTTCCTCCGGATCGCAATCGGCATGATCAATTTCTGGTGAAATCGAATCATCCTTAAGATAAGCTTCGATATAATCTTACCTACTTTTTCCCGTTGTTCTCACGTACCTCATTTTCCCACCAAAACTTTCAAAAAAAATATTAAAAATTTTAAAATTTTCAAAAATAAAATAAGTGTTTTTGTCACAATTTTGACTTTCCTGCTGGGTAGAATAAGAGTAAATTATCTCGTGTTTGATCTAGCTTAAAAGTGACGGCTTCCTATAACCCGAAGGGTTATATCCTCTCATAAACATCTCTTAAGCCGAGGTCCTCAAAAGGATTCTCCCAAGTATGAGAGGCACTGAGGATCAGCTTCAAAATCGACACACAACAAAGTCGGTAGGAGGAAAAATGAAATTCCCGGACTTTAACAAACACATCTTCGGCGATGTCCTTAGGATAAAGTAATTGATCGGTCCGCTAACTTAAAGTATCCGAGTTGTGTACGTTCAGGTAGAGAAAGCTTTTTCCAGATAGAAAGAGGTCTAAGATTTAGCTCGCCACACGACGGCCACAGGCGTGGATACCTCTATTCCTGGGAAATTACATGGAATAAGAAACTTGCCGGGATCTCCAAGCTTTTCGGGAAGCTTTTTGAGAAGCATCGCCGAGCAATTCTCGTTCAATGGAATCTTAGCTAACTCAAGCAACTTTTCCTTATCTAAGCAAACTCTTACGTAGAGCAAATCTTGGCTCAAAAGTAACGCATCCGCGAAAATAATGTCGTAGCGCAAAATCTTGAAAGATTGGAAGATCTTCTCCATTTGATTCGAAGTTTGTTAGGGGACTTTGATTATCACGTCGTGAAGGTATGCAATATTTGGCTTAGCGTAACTTTGGAATATCGGATTCGAAATGGGAATGGTTTTAGGTAAAGTCGTCAGAACATCGGGTTCCGGAATAGAAATGGGGATAACCGAAGGTGGGATTTGAGCGGTACTTCCTTGGAAATTTGTTTGCTCTTTATCCGTTGTTTCCTCGGTTTCTCGTTCCACTACCTTTTTAGGAGAAGGATTAGTAGGAATCGAGGGTCCCTCATAAGCAACACCACTTCGAGTAGTGATTGCTTTCATCTCACCCTTCGGGTTTGGAATGGTGTTACTCGGAAGAGTACCAGTTGAGGCTTGGTTTTGAAACAATCCACAAATCATGTTTTGCAAATTATTTTGGAAACGTGGTTTGTGATTATCATGTCGGCCTGTTGAGGATTTTATGTTTTTGAATTTCATTCTTAAGGTCTCCTTTCAACGAGTTGATTTGACTTTGCATGTTTCTTAACATCTGATCATTATTCCTCTTATAACTTGAAAAATCATTTGAAATCTCTTGTTGAATTGATTATTCGGCATTATGAAAAATGTTGATTTTTTAGAAATCTATGGTTTTGAAAATTTGGAAACAAACATGATTATTTGTTTTGAAAACCTGATTTCCATGGAATTATTCACGATTAAAGTTATTCCTTGAAAAGATTCTGACTATTAAACCTATTTTGACCATTGTTTTGCACCGGAGCAAAACCTGGTGGTGCCATTTGATTACTAACACGGTTTGGAGGGTTAGCTTGATTGTAAGTACCCGTAGTCGCACAAACACTAGCCTGATTGTTGTCGGTAGCCGGACAATTATTTTTTTTTTTTTTTTTTTTTTTTTTTTTTTTTATTTTTTACCACGAATGGCACACCACAAGTACCACAAGATTCCTCAAACGCTTTAACGAAGCGAGAGTGACACCTTTTTTAGAAAACTAATCTCGACTAAGGTCGAAAACTTGATCCGCAAGCTTATCAATTCTCTCATCCGTTTTACTTGAAGTAGCATTAATCCTTGAAGCATTTGGTTTGTTTCGTGAATAACGTACTTTTGATTTGTTCTCAATTATGTTTAAAGTCTCTCTAGTCGTCTTACTCAAAAGATTTTCCACCCGCAACCGGCATTTAGGAGTCTTGTTCATTATGTTTAAACATTGTAAATGGTATCAACTTGAGTTAACTCCGTAAATCTGTGATTGAGGCATGCTCTAAGCAACTCCTTAAATCGTTCCCAAGCTTCACTAAAAGTTTCCTCAAATTTTTGTGTAAAACGAGAAATTTCATTTTTTAAGTGAGTGGTTTTTGAAGGAGGGAAAAATTGGTTGACGAACTTGGTAACGAGATCCTCCAAAGTCAAGATTGAATTTGGTGGTTCTTTCTCGTACCAAGTTTTAGCGGCTCCCTCGAGCGAATATGGAAACATATACAGTTACACCTCGTTAGGCACATTCCTAAATCGTAAAGTCGAGGTAATCCTTTTGAAGCTATTAATATGAGCATGAGGAGCAGCCTTTTCACCTACTTCCATGTCCGTGGGTAAGGTCTCTAATGCAGCATCACATCTCTGCTGTACCATTAAAGCACGCATCTTTATTTGTCATAACCCGAAGTCATTCATCCCATCGAATTTCTCGATGTCAAACCTAGTTATAGAACTAGCCATTCTTCTTTCCTGCTAAAAACCTTGTCAAGTTGTTTCTTAACCAACTTTACCGACAAGCCTCACAAGCCGTGTGCAATATACCCGTTGTTGCTAAAAAACCCTTCTTGCAAATCAAATTAATTAGAATAACCCTAAATCCTCGATCTCGAACAAGTAAACCCGATCGTTAACTTGAAACCCAAGCGAACCACGATCGAAACTTGAACCCAAAAAAACCCGCAACAACATCCTTTATAAAGACTCGACTAGCCCTCCCCCTCCTCGCCCCTTCTAAGCCCCCCCCCCCCTACTCTAAAGTGAACGTCATTGCGTCTTTTATGAAAAACGAAAAAACTAAATTGGCCTTGTCTGGAAAACAAAAAAAGGCAATATTACTTTCAACTTTGTAGCAAGGATACTCACGTGAACCGTTCACCACCTTTATAGTTTTATCAAGTTGATTTAATAATAAAAAAAACTTTATTAATTAAACCTTTCTTCTTCTATCTCTCGTTCAAACGCTGCTACTTCAAGAATCGATTCGAAAAACCTTTTTTTAAACCTTGCGTCAATACTGCTATGATTGACGGAACTCAAAAAACGAACCTCGAACGACTCAACACCCCGATCTAGCACTCGAACTTCGATGACCACAATAAACCTATGGCTCTTGATACCACTTGTTGGATAATTACGACAACAAACCCGAAGTTCGATCGCGAAACGCTAGATCGCGAGTTGTATCGAGCACAAGTAGCAAACACGAGAGACTACAAATAACCAATAAACATATGCACACGTTATACCATCGTACCAAACCTTTATTAAAACCCAAATAAATCTATTACAAGGAGAAAGAAGAATGAATAAGTAGCATCCTTCTCATCCTTATTTATAGAGATGAGGGGGTAGAAAACTTTCCTAAATCAAATAGGAAACATCCTTGCCTTGCAAGGCAAGCTTAACTAATCCTGTTATAGTCTTTCCTAATTCTAAAATTACAATGTACACTTAACCCACTAACATATGTTTAAATTTACTCCTAATATATAACAGAAATGTTTTACCTGCTCACATCACATGAAAACTGGCCGGTATAAAGGCTTGATGCACTGATATTGCATACTACTCAAAGCAGTAGAGATGTTATTGTTCTCATAAATGATTTAGGTGAAAAGGACAATGGTGTTGTTGGCCATTCATTTAAAGCAATGAGAAACCTAAAATCACAATAGTTTTGGTTCAAGTGTTCGACACTCTTCGTGACCTCTTAAAAGAAGTTAAATACCCTTTTTAACTATTCATTTCAATTTCTGTTCTTTGCATATTGATAATAAGGGATGATTTTTCAGCTAAAAATTGACGTACAAATACTTCAGCAGAAATCAAAAGTTGCACGGAGGGCATCTACAATGAGAGTAGAGCACTGATTTCTTACAAAAAAAACTCAATGAAGCTTTTTTTCATTGCAGGAATGATTTTTTTTCCTTTAAGGACTTAAGAAACTCATTTTGGGAATGACTTGAGCAAATCTCCTACTCACTCATGGACTCATACCATTAAAGTATATTAATAAGAAAAGTACAAGAAAACCCTTTGCACATATTTTTTTTGCTTTGGAGTATAAATAATTATTAGAGGTAAAAGATAATGGAAATATGATTTAGCAAGAAAAATCATTAATGACTATGTTGCACTGTTAATGCTCTATTAAATAATCCTATAACAAAAACCATATATCTTCAACTGTTGTAAACTCTATAGTTGCTAGAGCTAACAAACACTTACCAATTGTTGGATCCATAAACTCATTAACATCAACACCAACTTTCACTTGTTAATATAACATCCTTTGGAGTTTAAACAGTTAGCTCTCAGCTTAATGCTCGCCAAATTAATACCATTAAATACAGATACATTTTTACATTCAAGTAGCTTTGATGATTACTCTAGGATTTTAAGTTTTCGATTACTTGTTCTTCTCATACTTTCATTCATCCAACTTTGACCTTCAAAGTTCAAAGTCCCTCTCCAACCATACTCTAAACCACTAACAATAACAATTTTTAGCCATAGCTATTAAATTAGTGATAAATCAGTAATGTTTCCTGTAACAACAATAATACTCCATGTCCCAAATTAATTGTCTCCCGACAAAAAATACACAGTTTAAGAAAAGTGCATTTATTACTGCTTTCTCTCTCTTACTTTTTGACATAATGACAGTTTTACCCTTAGCTAATTAATTAAACTCTTCTTTAAAGCTTGTAATAATAATTTCAAATAAGGGTAATATAGTAAACTTTATCAAAATTCCTTATCTATTTTTAGTAGTGGACAATTAAATTAGGACATCCCAAAAAGAAAACGTGGACAATAAAAATGGGACGGAGGGAGTACTCCGTAATACATATTCATGCTTGATTCGTTGTCAAGTATATATATAATATAACAAGGCAAATTTTTGAACAAATTACCTTTGACCAAAGTAATAAGTCAAAATTCACAAAGAAAATCAATATATATATGTGATTCCGGAAGTATATGATATTCCCGGGTCGTTCTTCCGTTCGAGGAATGCAATGGAGAGTCGAGAGTCGGTTTGATATTTGATGTTTGAATATGACAAGATTTTGATTGGTTTTCTAATTCTACGGGAAAAACAAGTAAGGCAATCTAAAAACGAAAGTAATTAAAACTAAAACACTAAAAACGTTAACGGGATTCAAATCCCGTTCTTTAAAAAAATAAATCCTACAAATTTAACCCTACGAAAAGCAAAATTAATTTTTAACAATCCTAAATGATAAAAGAAAATTTTTTAAAAAAGAATTATATTTTTTTGACTTTTAATTTTTTTATTATGAATTAAAAACGGTTTTAATCTAAATTAAATATTAAAAATACTAAACTATTTATAAAAAATCTGAAAAAATTACGAAAAGTGGCTTGAACTAAAATAAATCCCGAAATACGCTGGGTAAAACAGCTTATCAAAATAAGCTGTTAAAAAGCAAAAATGGGCTGAAGCTTAAATGACTAAAAAGGTGTTAACTAATTAATTTTGCAAATCAATACCGGAAAAGACCCAAGGGCATGTTGTAGTGGAGGTGTGTGTTAAAATCAGGTAGAGGGTGGTAGAGGTCCAGGGTTCGAGCCTTGGCTCACCTTGGACTTCCCACTTTCCCTGGTTTTTATTTTTGCAAAACTTTTTAACAAAACTTATTAATAAGCTCAAAACTAACAACTTTTGTAAAAGCAAAATTTTTAGAACTTTTTAAATAAGCCATAAATAAGCTACTAAAAGTTGACAGATTGCTCTTTTTTTAGACTAAGTAAAAAGGCTAAACTAAGGGCTTTTAGAACTAATAAGCTCATCATAAAGACAAATAAGGAAAAACAGATAATAAGCTACTCCTAATAATCACTAAAGAACAAAATAAGCTAAACAGTAAGAGCTAAAAACCTCGCTTAATGAAGGTAACCTAAAGGGTTTTTTATACTTAAAATCTTAAGCTACAGTTGCTAAAGCTCAAATAAGGCTAAATACGTTAAAATAAACTAAAAGGGCATAAAATAACTAATAAGCAAGATAAACCTAAATTTAATCCTCTAACAAGCATAAGCTCAATAAGCAATAGCAGAAAATAGCAAAAAGCTACTCAACAGACTAAGGGGGCACTTTCTAGCTTATTTAAAGTTAGGTATGTGCATCCTTATAGCTTTGAGACTTGCAAAACTTAAAGCTTATCCTACAACTATTAGAATCAACAATCAAAAAAACCATTTTGAAAATAAAATAAGCTATGAAAAAGCAGTTATCACAGACAACAAAAACTTAGAAATTTTTACTTTTCTAAAACCCTACTTTTAAGCTCTAATTAGCTAAACAAAACAAATCTTATAAAAAAACAAGGACTTGGACAATGAACCAGATCAAGATAGACCCTCAAAGAACACATACACCTTTCAAAAAGATTTTGAAATTCAGGATAAGCCAGATAGCAATGAAAAAGCAGTATTGACTGAAAAGATACTTAGAAAATTTTTGACAAAAAACAAAAAACAACAAAATGCCGGCTTTAAGATATGATTCAACTTGTTTTTAACCCATGAACGAACACAAAAACATCTAAAAAACTTAACCTACAAAGATCTAACCCTATGAACTGATTAAACTTGCTAAATCACCACAGTTTCAAACTACAACTTTTATAAACTATGATTTTGAGAATTAAAACTTAAAAACTTCTAACAACTGGATTTTATGATGAATTCAAGTTAAACTAGGATGACCCAAAAGGCACAACCATTTCTGACCCATTTTGACCCATCAAACCAGTTAAACCAAACACCCTTTCAAAACTTGATTTCAACATTTTAACTTGATTAAAACTGATTTAAGCTAAATTTTCCAAATACCAATGTTTAATAAGTCTAACAGCTATAATAAGCAAATTTCAACCACAAATAAGCACTTAATAAGCGTAGAACCGATTATTGCTAAATTATAAGCACTTTGACTTATTTTATAAACACTGGAACTGATTTTTAAACTACAACCTAAGTATTTTAAGCACTAAACATATATAACAAGCTAATATAAGCAGATTCAAGCAATAAATAAGCACCAATAAGCAGCCAATAAGCAAATGAAACTTTTAAGCTAAAAATGACTTTTGAGACTTACAAAGGTCCAGAACCATCTTTGTGATGATTTAAGACTTAATCAGCTCATAACCAAATTGCTTATCCACATGCACCTAACCCATGGCCATCCATTATAAACCATGCTCCAGTGAGTTTGACAGTTCTTTGATGGTTTGATGAATAGTAACTCAAAACATATGAACTATGTAAAGTTCTAAACTTGGGAGAGACAGCTTATAACAAGTACAAATGAGCTTATGAGATCTTATAAAACACTTTTGATAACTTTTGAACACAAATTTAAGGAAAACAGATTTTAAGCTAAAAATTGAAATTTCATTAATTTATAAAAGAAGTTACAAGACTTTGAAAATAAGCTAAACTATTAATACAATAAGCTGAAAAACTACTAAAAACTAGATGCCTTTAAAGGCTTACAAAAAACTTTACCTTGATGAGAAGGGTTATGGAGCTTGGTGTCGGACATATCCTATCTCCCAACTAGTAAATTGTCAGTGGAGGGTGGTGGTATAATAGGCTCTGTTCCCTCAGGTGGGAAAACAGGCTCATCAGCAGGTATGACGGTAGTAGAGTCAGCCGGAGCTAAGTGCTCCTCCTCCTCCTCGTCCTCCTCATCCTCCTCGTCCTCATCCTCATCCCTGGCGTCATCCCCAGATGAGTCGCCGTCATCATCATCTCCATCATCTCCCTGTCCAATAGTATATCAACCGGTCCATCTCTTCTCCATCATCCTCGTACTCTCGGATCCTCTGGGATACGACTCAGTACATATCGGGTGATCATTTGTAGGTGAATCAATAGGTGGTAAGGGCTGTTCCTCAGCTGGGAACTCATGGTCATCCTCTAATGGTATATACTCCGGGTATATAGGCTCTGGCATGTAGTCAGGGTCATGCGCCTGTATGAACATAGGCTCACGCTCATCCTCATCCTGAGGAACTGGTAGTATCTGTAGATTCTCTGGACCTAGTACGTAATCTGGTGACGGTGGGGCTACTGGCTTGTAGCGGAGTCGTCGTAATCCTAGTACTGAACCGTAGAATGTCTCCCTCGATATACTCATAATCGGTCCCAGAAAGCTGCCGGCTCAGAAGTCGGTGTAGACGGAAGTGTAGGTAACATCTGACGTCGCAGAAGACATGGTTACTGCAAAAGTAAAATAACTTATATAAGTATTTCTTATAAGAAAATTCGACATGTTATGTCTGCAAGGCTTTAATAATAAAGTCCTTATAGTAGTATACGTAATATTATTTATATACACGTATATCAATTGGGTAAGCACTTAGTACCCTACTAATGCTTAACCAATGCATGTCATATAAACATATATGCGCTTAGGAGTAAACCGTAATGCAGTTGTCCCTCACAAATCCATTTGTGAAAAACAGTTTTGAAAATGGATCTAGTCCAGACAAAAAATTTTGACCTGGTTCTCTATATAACCTTGGCCTTTCCTGGGGTACCAATCTGTAACTCCTCAAATTGAGTTAGCAGCGGAATGTTGGACTATCCAGAGGCGTTACATTATTTGGGTCAATAGCACAAGATTGAGACGACTACTAACGTTCGTTTGATAAAAAAGATACATTGGCTTAACAAAATATTGTTTGTTACATTAAAAAAA
The DNA here is from genome assembly GCA_026074375.1 of Tanacetum coccineum. Classification (NCBI taxonomy): domain Eukaryota; kingdom Viridiplantae; phylum Streptophyta; class Magnoliopsida; order Asterales; family Asteraceae; genus Tanacetum; species Tanacetum coccineum. Next base: position 19,242 of record BQNB010085271.1, on the reverse strand, counting down.
AAAGCTTCATGGGGGGGCTTCAAATAGTTCAAAATTAATAGATAAGATTCGTTTGTAACAATTGTCCCCAAAGTGAATTAAGACCCCAATCTTAAGTGTTGACTCTTCATTTATTGACTTCCACAAATCGTATCATGACCTCGTGCCTTATTGACTGAAAACATGCTTAAATACGTCAACATAAAGTTGGTGAATTATAGGGTTTATGGAAAATCAGTTGTGGACCGCAATCTTTCAAGTGCATGAATTAAGTAACAAATTGCAAAACATACATAAAAGGTAATTACGTTTTCACTAAGTCTCATGACACCAAAGCTAGACATGTTGATGCTATCTACGTTTGCATACAGGTGCCCGGGTTTCATGAATGATGTGCTAAACCTGCAACATCCCAGATTCGACATGGTTCATGGTTCGTTTTCCAGTGATTGCTAGTCCCCCGAACGGGGATCGTCATTACCTATGATCTTCATAACATTCGCGCTCGCACAGTGAATTCCCAATCACTCTATGCTATTAACAAGTTCATGATCATGGACATAAAGGGGTTATGATAGCTTAGGCAAAAAGTATCTGGCATAAAATGAATTGCGTCCAGTTTGTAAAACAAAGCATGTTATCACCCCAAGGATGTAAATCATTTAAATAATTGTAAAGCATGGGGCTATGAACTCACCTTAGCCGTAGTTTCTGAAGATAACAGTATCCAAGTAGGTAGTGGATCACACCGTTAAGTACCTAAGTAAGTACGGTCAAGTCTTAGTTTACACATTTAAGCTAACGACTCTTTGTATAAACTAAATCCCATTTTAAGTTTATATATACCGTTATCACTTGTGTGGTGACACGCAAGATCATTGCATTTATAATTTCGATGGTTCTCGAGAAACGTGAAATCATCATTAATAAATATACATTATTTATTAACTTGTTTATTAAAGCCATTCGATGTCCGAATACCTTAATGTTTGACCGACGTGTTAAGTGTTTTATTTATTCCTTTTTGTCTGGTGCCCGTAGGCTTTTAGTTGTTACCTTAGTCCTTTAGGTCTACAATATACACAACTTATATTTTAAACCTTTTAGTTTCGGAAATGACGTAATTAGTCCCTTAAGTTTCAAAAGATAGCTTAGTTTTATCGTTACACTTTCACCCTAAGTTTCACAATGTTTCAAAAATAGTCCCTGTAGTTTTGTATTTCGAAAGAGACAAGGATCACCCTAAGTTTCTGAAATTGCATTATTCGTCCCTCGGACTTGTGAAAATCGCGTTCCATCCCAATTAAATCTCCGACAAGTGGCATACTGGCCTTATTTAGTCCAAAATAAGCCAACAAAGCAAACTGGCTTACAAATAGATATTCGGGCTTATTTTGGCTTAACGGGCCTTATTGGGCCCGTTAAGGTCCGTTTAGCTTTTTAAAGGTCCGTTATAGTTTTTATAAGTCTAAATGTTCACAATAAGTTCACGAGAGTCTGTTAAGCTTGAAATAAGCTCGGTGAGCTTATTGAAGCTTAATTCGAGCTTATTGGGCCCGTAAGCCCAATAGCTTGGCCCGATGTACCTTTTTATGTTTCTAGGCTTTCACTAGACCATATTCAACTTGTATTAAGCCTAATTAAACTGTTTATATTTCGGCTTATTTAAAATAAGCTAATAAGCTATTAAGAACTTCTGTTGGGCCGGTCTTGGGCCGGGTATGAACCCGAATGGGTTCTAGGGATTGGGGCTTGGTCCATTAAGTACGTTTAAGTCCGTTAAGCTTATTAAGCCCCCATAAGATCACCAATAAGCTACTCGAGCTTATTGTGAGCTTATTGCTCATTTCGGGCTGTTAATGTGGCTAGGAGCCATTAAGGGTTCGTTTGGGTTTTAATGAAGTAACGGCCCCTACATGAAACAACATGAGCACTTCCCATTATGTTTAAGCCCAAGTGGCTTATTAATAAGTCGCGGCTTATTAATAAGCTCTCGTTGGGCCTTGTTGGGCTCGATAGGGGCTCGTTAGGGGTTCGAATGGTTCGGGCTTTCTCCTTTAAGGTCCACTAACTTATTTTAGGCTTGTAAATATCTTATAAGCTCTATAGTCTCACAATAAGCTCGAATGAGCTTATAATAAGCTACGGGTCCCACCCTTTTAGGCTGTTGGGCCGGTTGGGCCCATAGTGAGTATGTTATGATTACCCAAACATTGTGGCCTCGTTTCCTTCTAGCAACATGTGGGTTTCGAAACAATTAGCCCTAGTAACTATATGTCGTATATTTAACTTATGTACACGTCGCGTTTTACATGCAAACGTCTAGATGCGTCGTGTATACGTTCCCAAGCCATAGTGTCGTTGACTTAAACGAAAGTTTACGTGTGGTTTCATTATAAAAACGAAACATGATCTCTATAGTTTCATTGGTGTATTTTTATGAAAGACTTAAGCATCTCGTTCGTTTAACCGTTTTTAATCATGAGCCCTAACAGTCTTATTCGTTTAATTCGGGTGCGTGACCATACATGAGCAGCATGATGTTTAGTCCAAGAGCGATGCTCAACCAAGATTTAGTGATCTATTAATACTTATTAAAGTATGAAAGGAAAAATGACAGGGGCAGCTTTAGTCATGACTTACAAAGGGTCCTAGAGTTTGGTTTGAATTGTGAAGCAACCGTTATGTTTACACCCAAAGTCTTATACCTAAGCTCCAAGCTTGTCTACCCAATTCCTTAGCTCGTGTTACCTTGATACCTTCTCACACGATCTTAAATTACTTGCAACCTTAGAATGAGTTGTGGGCCGTGTATGGTTCGGTTATTCAATAAGCCGAATGAAATAAAGGGAAAATGAAGAGAGTTTAGCTTTGAGAGAGTTTAAGAGTTTTGGAAATGTATTAAGTGAGTTAGGGAGTTGATATTTTAGTAAGAATCTAGTTACTTCCCTCGTTCACACCTAAACCGAAAACGTGCCCTTGAGAAGTGGTTTGGACTTCTTCGATGCTCCCCCCGATGGTTTAGAGTTCCTACCTTTATCCCCCCCCCCCCCCCCCCCCCCCCCCCCCCCCCCCCCCCCCCCCCCCCCCCCCCCCACAACCCCCATTTTAATATGTTTTACATTACTAGGGGATGTGCAAGATTATGTTTAGCTAGGACAATTTATGGGTTTGTGTGTTTGTGAGGATTAACCGCGACTCAAGGGAGGAAAAACGGAGCAATAGGGTTATAAGCCATTGTGTTCAAGGATCATTAGGGAACCATTTATGGACACACATTAATTAGATCATGGAATGTAATGTACATGTTAGGATTATTAGGTTGTTTTGCTAGTACATAAATCACCAAGGACGATTTTTATGCAAGTTACTTGCCCACATTCGGCATTAAAGGGATATAAACACAAGACTTGATTAAATTTTGTGTTTAGGCTTTCAAAGTGGGTATTGGTTTGAGTCTAGATAAGTCTAGGTATTTCCGGGGTGCGTCCAAATATATTTATCGCGGAAAGTAACCGTCGATACGGATAATAAAAATAAAATACGCAAAGTACATAATTATTCTCAAAATGATTATTCCTTACTTGGTGGATGTAAACCTTGATTTATTTGGTGACCGTTTACATTCATTGATTATTTCTAGTCTACGCGGTTTAGCTTTAAAAGTAAACATTTAAAAGTAAGCGCGTATCGGACTAATTTAAATAGTGATCATTAATATAGTCGTACAATGACACGAAAATGAGAAATGTTACAGTTTCCACCCGTTAAAAGGCTTTGTTCCTCAAAGCTTAGACCTTGTGTAGATGACGAAGCCCGGTTTGTGAAGAGTTGTGGGTATTTTTGTTTGAAGAATCTTCACGTTCCCAGGTGAACTCAGGGCCCGCCTAGAGTTCCAGCGAACCTTAACTAGTGGTATCCGGCTCCGCTTCAATCGTTTGATCTCCCGTTCCATGATTTCAACGGGCTCTTCCACAAACTGGAGCTTATCGTCAACATGAATTCCTTCTAACGGCATGACTAATGGTTCATCGGCATAACATTTCTTTCAGGTTTGATACATGGAAAGTGTGGTGAACTCTGCTCAACTCTTGAGGAAGTTCCAGCTGTAGGCACCCCCTTTCCAAGCTTTGCTAATTACTTTGAAAGGTCCGACGTATCTCGGGTTTAGCTCTGCCCGCCCTACCGAACCGTACGACCCCTTTCCAAGGTGAGACCTTGAGCATAAACTCTGTCTCTAAACTTCAAAACTCCATGGCTTTCGCTTCCGACGGGTAGTCTTTTGTCGGTCCTGGGCCGCTTGCATCCTTGCTTTGATCAGAACGATCTTTTCCGTGGTTTCTGGAATATTTCTGGACCAGTCAGTTGGGCTTCCCCAACCTCGGCCCAGCACACTGGTGATCGGCATTTTCGACCATACAGTGCCTCATAAGGGGCGGCCTTTATGCTAGCGTGATAACTGTTGTTATATGAAAACTCGGCCAATGACAAATGCTTAACCCAGCCTTTGCCAAAATCAATCCGTACCCAAAGCTTTTTGAAATGATCTCCAGAAATTCGAAGTGAATCTTCCATCACGATCACAGATAATTGAGGCAGGTATCCCGTGTCTTGCCACTATTCTGTTCAAGTACAATCTTGCCAATTTATCCAACGGGTCATTCTCCCGTATGGGTAGAAAGTGAGCAGATTTTGTAAGTCGATCCACAATCACCCAGATGGTGTCGAAACCCTGTGACGACCTAGGAAGTTTGGTGATAAAATCCATTGTTATATTATCCCACTTCCACTCGGGTATTTCTGGTTGTACTAGCAAACCTGATGGCCTTTGGTGTTCGGCCTTGACTCTTGCACATGTCAGGCATTTGCTAACATACGTGGCGATGTCAGCCTTCATGTTTGGCCACCAAAATAATTTCTTCACATCTTGGTACATCTTTTCGGAACCGGGATGGATAGAATATTTCGACTTGTGGGATTCGTGATTATGCACGAATCCCACAAGTCGAAATATTCTATCCATCCCGGTTCCGAAAAGATGTACCAAGATGTGAAGAAATTATTTTGGTGGCCAAACATGAAGGCTGACATCGCCACGTACGTTAGCAAATGCCTGACATGTGCAAGAGTTAAGGCCGAACATCAAAGGCCATCAGGATTGCTAGTACAACCAGAAATACCCAAGTGGAAGTGGGATAATATAACAATGGATTTTATCACCAAACTTCCTAGGTCGTCACAAGGTTTCGACACCATCTGGGTGATTGTGGATCGACTTACCAAATCTGCTCACTTTTTACCAATACGGGAAAATGACCCGTTGGATAAGCTGGCAAGATTGTACTTAAACAGGATAGTGGCAAGACACGGGATACCTGCCTCAATTATCTGTGATCGTGATGGAAGATTCACTTCAAATTTCTGGAGATCATTTCAAAAAGCTTTGGGTACGGATATTAGCATGAGCACTGCGTATCATCCAGAAACTGACGGCCAGAGCGAGAGGAGAGAGAGGACCATTCAAACTTCAAGGTACATGTACGTGCCTTTGCTGCGTGATTATTTTTGGCAAAGGCTGGGGTTAAGCATCTTGCCATTGGCAGCAAAGTTTTCATATACAAGCCGTTCATACACGCTAGCTTAAAGCGCCCCTTATGAGGGCTTGTATGGTCGAAAGTTGCGATCACCAGTATGTTGGGCCGAGGTTTGGGAAAGCCCAACTGACTGGTCTGGAATTAATCCAGGAAACAACAAAAAGATCGTCCATATCAAGCATAGGAGGCAAGCGGCACTAGCGATCGACAAAAGATCTAGCTGATCGGAAGCGAGAAAGCCGTGCGAGTTCGATGTTGGAGACTGAGTTATGCCTCAAGGTTCTCACCTTGAATGGAGTGTTAACGGTTCGGTAAGCGGGGCAACCTGAACCCGAGGGTATGTGGACCTTTAAAGTGTTAGCAAGAGTTGGGGAATTGTTGATATAGGCTGGAACTTTCTCAAGAGTTGGCAGAGTTCACCTCACTTTCCATGTATTCAAACTGAAGACATAAATGGTTAAGTTGATGAACCATTAGTCATGCCGGTTTCTAGAAGGAATTCATGTTGGACGATAAGCTCCCAGTTTGTGAAGAGCCGTTGAAATCTGGAACGGGATGAGATCAAACGGATCTGAAGCGGAGCCGGATACCATGGTTAAGGTTCGCTGGAACTCTAGGCGGGGGTCCCTGAGTTCACACTGGGAACGTGAAGATTCGTTGTCAAACAAAAAACACCCATAACTCATTCCACAAAAAAAAAAAAAAAAAAACAAAAAATATAAAAAAAAAAAAAAAAAAAAAAAAAACCGGGCTTCTCATCTCACTACAAGGTCTTAAGTCTTTGAGGACAAAGCTCATTTTAACGGGTGGAGACTGTAACATTTCTCATTTTCCTGTCTTTGTAGACTTATTAATGATTCACTATTTATTTTTGGTACCGATACGCGTTTACTTGTAAAATGATTTACTTTTGAGCTAAAACCATAGACTTGAAATCTAATCAATGAATGTAAACGGGTCACCAAATAAATTACCAGGTTTACATCAACCAAGTAAGGAATAATTTACTTTTATATCAATAATTATGTACTTTTGCGTATTTTTATTTTATAATAGCGTACGTTTAAAGAGGGTTCGTTTCGCTAAAAATACATTTGGACGCACCAAGGGAGATACCTAGACTTACCTCAGAATCAAAAACCATTACCCACCTTGTAGCTCTAAAACAAACTTTATCAAGTCTTGTGGTTTATATCGACTACCTAGTGTCGAAATTGGGCAAGTAATACCCCTAAAATAGTCCCATGTGGAGTACTTACTTGCAAATCAACCTAATGATCCTAAAGGTCACAAGTACATCACCTAGCTCATTTAAGACTTGTCCTAAATGGTCTCCTACTTACATCCCTTACCCTATGGTTAAAACCCATTTTGTTTCCTTTTGCTCTTTTAGCCGCAGTTAGAAGTGAATCCACACACCAAGTCATAAGATTTCTATGATCTAGCAAAATCTTGTACCTCAACTACCTAATTAATACTTGTACTTAAGTGTTTAGGCCATAAACCCTGGAGTAATCAACTAGGAACTACACTAATACACTCCTTAGGGCCACGGTTTTGCGATGTTGGAGGAACTAGGGGAAGCTACTGGCTCTATTTATCTATAAATAACACTCCTAACTCACATAATACACTTTCAACCAAACTTGACATCGCTCAAGCTAATAACCATCCCTTTACCTCTAATACCACTCGTCATTCATTAAAACCAACCCAACTAGACCCACATCTCTATTTCACAATCACAAGAGATCTTTTAAGAATGATTCTAAGGTTGCTAAGAGGAGACACGGGCTAAGGAGATTGGGAAATAGACTTTGAAGCTTGGGAACGTACACGTTTGGGTGTATAAGGGTCGGGTCGACGTCCCAACTCACCATCAACGAAACTAGGACTTTGTTAAGTCGTACCTATGTCCCTTTGTGTCATTTACTTTTGTCAAATCTCTTTGTAGTAGGCATGTATGTCGCGTCATGATCCTTCTAGTACCGAATATGCTGTACATATGAAACCACGATGGACCTAGCCATGCAATGGTCGCACACTTAGGATTAGCCATAACGAACACTTGCGTGGTCTTGCATGATTAGAAACGAAAGTAACGAATGATTCAAAAAGCTTGAACGCTTCATACGAACCCACGAATGCAAACAAAAGAGTTATGAACTTGTATTGGAATGAAAACACAAAACTACACGTAAACTATTGTGGTAAACACGACGAGACGGTGTGGGAACATGTATACAACATTTTTAAACGTTTGCATGCTAGGGATCGCGCTTAGAAAATGTAAAACACATTCGTTTTGGTACTAGGCAATTTAACGAAACCACATAAACACACTAATAAACCATTCGGACCCTTCTTGGGCTACGCGACCCATCTTCGTGAGCCCGCAAGGCCCATAAGCCACGGATAGGCCGGGACGGCTTATTCACGAGTTTAAAAGACTTATAAGAGGTTTGCGAGCCTAAGATGAGTTAGTGGCATTAAAAGGAGAACGCACCGAACCATTAGATACCTCCTATCGGGTTCCATCTCGGGCCAACGCGATCGACGAGCCCAACGCTAAAGCCCAATACGAGCTTATAAGCCACAATAAAGCTAAACAGCTTAATTCGTGGTGCTTATTACCGAGTTAATGAGCTTAATATAGAATAAGAGCCTAAATGGACCCTTGTTTTCTTTGACAAATCCTACCGAACCTTAACGGGCCTCCTTGCCAATCATACGGGCCCTAAGCTGAGCATATAAGCTCACAATAAGCTCGGTAGCTTATTGGTGATCATATGAGGGCATTAATCAACCTTAACGGACTACAACACAAACAAAAAAGGTTATCGGACCTTAATGGGCTTGAACCATTTGGGTTTAAATCTTTTCGGATCAATTAATGGGCCCGGAAAGCCCATTTAACAGTGCTTATTGGCTTTTTCCAATAAGCTAAAAAGAAACAGAATAAGATACAGTGACAACAAAACGGGAAATAAGACTAAATACTAAGGAACCATTAAGACCCTAATCGGGTTAGCTATTGGGGCCCGTAAGCCCATAAGCTCGAAAATATGCTCAAATAAGCTCACCGAGCTTATTCGAAAGCTTAACTGCCCGTTCACGAGCTTATTCAAAGGTTTCGGACCTATTTTAAAATCGTATTGGACCACTTGATAAGCTAAACGGACCTTAACGGGCCCAAATAAGCCAGTTAAGACAAAACAATAAGCTCGAACATGTTATTTATAAGCCGAAAATGGCTCATGGTTGCTTATTTGGAACTAATAAGGGCCAAATTGCCAACTTGTCGGGGATTTTTAATATGATTGAAAATGACGATTTTTAAAGTCGGGGGACCCCTCTAAAAACCGTTAAAATGCCGAAACCTAAGGGATTTTTATTTGTCATTTCCTTGTATTTCAATAAACTTCCAGGGGATGATATGTAATTAACGCATAAGTATAAGATTAAAAACTCATACTTTTCGAAAAACTATAAAAACCATAAGGATCTAAGTGTAATTTCGTAAATTAAAAGGATAGTTTATGACTTTCTCGCAACTTGAAAGTTAAAAGCGTATAATGTTATTACTTTATAAAACCTAGGGACTGAAGTGTAACAATAAAAGCTACGGATAAGTTTGTGAAAATAAAGTGGAATAAATAAAAACACTTAACACGGTCGTTCGAACCATAAGATATCCGACATCGGACGGGATTAATAACAAGTTAATATATAATATATTTATTAATATGATTTCAGTTTATCGAGGAATCATCGAAAGTTAAATGCAATGAGTCTTGTGTGTCATCAAACAAGGATTAGACGGTATATATAAAGTTAATGAATTAGCTTAGACCAGAGTCGTTAGTTTAAATGGTGTAACTAAGACTTGACCGTAACTTATTAGGTACTTAACGGGTGATCCAACCACACTTAATTGGATACTTGTTAATCATTCAGGGAACTACCGGCTTAAGGTGAGTTCATAGCCCTAGGTTACTATTATTTAAATGTTGTACATCTTGGGGTTGGTCTAACATGTTTTGTTTTACAAAAATAGACGCAAGTGATACATTTTATATGCCATGATTAAGTCGTTGCCTAAGGTGCCATATCCCTTTATGTCCATGATAATGAGCTCGTTAATTGCTAGATGTGATTGGGAATTACATTGTGCGGGCGTCTCTGTGAATGTTATGAATAGATCATTAGGGATTTGACGATACCCGTTCGGGTGATTAACTTATCCTTGGGAACGCAACGCATACCATGTCGAATCTCGGGTTGTTGCAGGTTAGCACATCTCATTTCGGCACTGTATTGGTAAATTTATTATTTGCATTCATTACAAGTCTAGCTACGGTGTCATAGCTTAGGAAACGTAATTACATTTTATGATGTTTGCATTTGTTGCTTAATCATGCACTGGGAAATCTTGCGGTCCTACAATTGATTTACATAAACCTATGAATTCACCAACGTTATGTTGACGTTTTAAGCATGTTTTTCAGGTCAATAAAGCACGAGGTGCGATGATACATTGGGAGTCAATAAATGAAGAGTCAACAATAAAGATTTGGGGTCTTATTACACTTTAGGGACAATTGTTATAAACCGGAATCTTTATCTATTTTGTTGAAACTATTTGAAGCCATGAGCTTGTGTAACAAACAAGTATTTTGTTAATCCAATGTATCTTTTTCAAACGACACGCTTAGTAGTCGTTCCTTGATCTTGTGCTATTGACCCAATAATGTAATGCCTTCGGATATTCAACATTCCGCTGCATACTCAGATTTGAGGGTGTTACATATTCACCAAACTGACTCGTATTTAGTTTGTTTCGTTTAGTTTAAATTAACCGTTGATACCAAGATAGGAATGCACGTTTTTCCTATTTTACACAGGACCTCATGAAAGAAAACTCGATGAATATTGGTAGAGAATTTACAAATATAGAGATCTTGAAGTGTTGGAGTCGTGAAACTTCAAGACGGCTGTTCAACACACAATCTTGCTCATAAACGCATAGTGGAGAATCTACCGAGAAAATATCAGGGGAGTTTCTCATTTTAATTCTTTTTAATTCATGTGTATTTTATATTTTATATATACAACGAAGACGTTGTATAATTCAAGTGGGGGGATGGAATTAGAATGTTTACTTGTCCTAAATTTTCACATTAAAATGCTTAAATTATGCTTAAATTTAAAAAAATTTCAACCATACTTTTATGAAATTACTTGATACATAACCCGCACACAATAACCCTTGTTAGATATTGTGAGAATTTAGCCTATCCGTTTCCAAATGTTTACCTAAATTCCACAAAAATATGAGTGTGCCGGTGATGTAGTGGACTTTAGAACTTGGCTTGGTATATCACTCGAGACCACAGTGATGAGTATTATAGATTTAATTGGAGTAACTTGTTTAAATTAGTAAATTTTTAGGATTACACCCAAATCGCCTTTACATGTTGTTTATTAACTAACTAACAACACGTTAGTTAACCTCGTCCCGTTTAAACCCTTTGTGTTTTACATCTCACTATTAGAGTAAATATCACTACGCCTAGAACAACCCGTAGAGCCAATCCTTTAGGAACTTACACCAATTATTTGTTTCGTTACACCTTTACACCTTAACCTACCCTGTAAGCTTAAGTTTAGTTTACAGTTGCTAGTTGCTTAAAGTGTAAAGTTTGTATTTCCCGAGTCTTGTGTAATTTTCTATCTTTGGTGCGGTTGGAAATTTACACATCGCAATTAGGAATGTATATTTGTTGTCAAAACTCATGTATTTTTACTGCCGTCACAATTAATGGTACGTCCGAAGAATGAAGAAACTACCGAAGGAATTATCCGGAATTATTATGATCGTGAAGATGGTGAAACTACACCGAGATTTGAAGCATAGTTAGAAAAAAAATCAAAAAAATAAGAAAAAAATGCAACAAAAAGAGAGATAGGAAGTTTGAAGATAATCGTTTCGCAAAGAGTATTACCGAAGGAACTATACGAAGGATCGATTATTCGTTGATACGCAACAAAAATCAACGATGTAAAGTATGTAAAGTTTCAGGATGATTGGGAAGTTGACCGTTACGGGAATGCCAACTTAGGTTGTTGTTTTTTATCAATGATCAAGACGTTGTAAATAGTCGTGTCTTTTTCATGGTAACGGTCGAGAAAAGTGTCTAGCAACTTGTATCTTAGTCTTAATCTATTTGTTTCTTGATTTTTATTTAACAACAATTTACTTCCCTCTCACCTAATGATTAGCCGATGGTTTTACGCGAATGAGGATTTGTAGGAGCGTGCATGTCTATTACGTCGTTACGGCCATGTATGCATGTCTCAGCTGCCTCGTTGGTTTATTCCTTTTGGTGAAAGTTAGAAGGTTCCTACCCTATATCATTATTCATCCTAACCGTTATCGAACACACATGTCTATTCCGCCCTTACGACCATGTATATGTGCTTCATCTGTCTTGTTGGAGTGGTACTTCTGGTGAAAGATTATAGAATGATCAACCGTAAGCTTTTCCATACAAAAACCCATATTTACCTTTATAAACTTGTTACTCCTTGGCTTTAGTGGTGGAGATGTGTATCCTTGCCAAGCTTATGATAGAATACTCGTCACGATCGAGCAATTGAGCGAATTAGTTACATGTTACCACATAGATTAGTTGAGTGATTTGAGTGTTTTCATCTTCCTATTTCGTGAGGTGTTTGGTTGTGTACTTGTAATAGATCGAATAAATGCTTTAACAGAAAATATCCTTAGGGATACATTTTTATAAACTTCTAAAGGCTACTTGAGGACAAGTAGGATTCAAGTAGGGGGATATTTGATGACATTAAATAACGTCTATTTTATAGCATCATTTATCCCATGTTATTAACCCATTTTGTATAATTATTGCAAAGAATTGTTACTTAATCGTTTATATTTGAGAATTGCAGTAATTACAGAGTACTTGGTGAAACTTAGCAAAAGGCGCGCATTCTGGAGCTTAAACGAAGATATTTTGAAGATTATGGATTCTGACAACCAATACGCCGTATCCATCAAGGAAGATTCGGCGTATCCGTGCCTGCACTCACCAAAGACCACGAAGGAACAAGATCTATACGTCGTATCCAGAGAAGATCAATACGCCATATTGAAGATATAGTATGTGAATATTCTGGAAGATATCAAGCGTGGTCCCTACTCCAAGAAACCCCGATACGCCGTATCCAACCCATTGGATACGCCGTATCGAGACTGACTCTAGACAGTATAAATAGAAAACTCAAAAACGAGTTTTAAGTGTGCTAAATCATATTCTCGATACCTAAACCATAAAAGTCGATTTTCAGAGGAGGAAAAGAGCAGAAGAGGTCAAGCAACGTTATCAATTCCATAGGAGACATCGTGTAATTCCATATACTTTAGTAATCGTTTAGTTTTTGGTATCATTTGTTAACTCGGTTAGTTTACCTTGCTAAATATTACCTTTGTATTTATTATGATGTTATATCCTTTGGTATTAGCCATTAATAGAAGATTTGAAAGTTTGCGGTTTTGTTTATCCTCGATTTCTTGATTTATTATTGAAATCTTTTTAATGTTTAGCATGTTATACTTGTTTTACTGGATTTTGTATTCGACCTATCATTCAACTGGATCTAGTGATACGAACCAAGTAATCTAGATGCCGGGATAGCTCTTCATATAGTGATTTATACATCTAGAATCATAGGATCACAAATATTGTCCTTCTAAATCTGTGTCTAGGATACGCTTCGGGCTTAACTAGTTAATTAGATATTGCCAATGGTTTATTGATCGTGTTGACTAGAAGGTGAACCTAGGTAATTCAACAAATAACATTATGATTCCATTGGATATTTGGACAAGTGGACTACTAGAGTATAAATTGCCGTTAAGTAGTAAGTGGGTAAAGTCTCTATGAGCTAGGGTTTAACAAGATCACCATTGCTGTAATCCCTAAGATAGATTATAATCAGCAAATAAGGATGCTTTATGCGGATGCTTTAATTGTGACAGAATTAATGTGTTTACACTACAAAAAAATTGCCATTTAGTGGCACACAAAAAGTGCCACAGTAGTCCAGATAAGTGGCACTAAAAGCCGGTTAGACATTTTGTGGCAGATAAAAAAAGTGTCGCTAAGGTCGCTGCCACTAAAGGGCATTAGTGGCACTTTTAAGTTGTGTTGCTGCAGATTTAACAGATGTAGTGGCACTCAATTATATGTCTCAGTAGACCAAAATAGATTTTATGGCACATGTGTTGTGCCTCAAAATACGTTCCTTTGAAATACTAGAATGGTTTTAATGGCATGTATACGCATATCTCGATAGCAACTTGTGTTGTTGTAACAGTGTTCTATATTTACAAAGATTTGATCAAAAACATGTTTTATCCAACCATAACATATGAAACAAACAAATGAATGATTTACATGAAAACAAAAAATTCATTAATCAACAAAGTTGTTCAATATACAAGAAATGCAAACATAATAGGACAAGTCTAAATCTCCAACTAAATTCTAAGTACTACAAACAATAGGCTTGAAACAAGAAAAAAACTACAACTTCGTTCTTTCTAATGAATCTTCTGATATCTCTTACAATCGTAATCTGTGAACAAACAAAAAAATCTTAGAGATAAAGGTTATATATATTAAACTAAATGTGAAAAAATCATAAGTTGTCAACATATATACAAATCTTAAAAGGGGCACCTCGTGTTGACCTTTTTTTTCTTTAGTCCTATCCAAGACTTAGGCTAAACGTAGTGGTGACCGCAGAGGACACCGCCACGTCAGCGCCAACTCCACCTATAACTCTACTCCGAGTACACACATTGATCCCGAACAGACCCTTAAGCGGAGACCGCAAGCGACCGAACAATTTTTGTTAAAAACATAACATAAATAATTAACTTCCAAACAAAAATACCTAACTAAAAATACACAAAAAGAAAAAGACGGAAAAAAAATTTACGAAAGATAACAATTACAGTAAATTAGTTTGCATTTGTTCGATGCCAAATGTGTTCCACTAGATCGGCTTTAAGATTAAGATGAGTTTCTTCGTCGTGTATTTCTCTGATAACTCGTAGCCTATCTTGTGCCGATCTTACGGGATCATCTTCACGATGTTGTTCCTCCGGATAAAAGTCAGGAGAGATTGCCTTTCCTTTTTCTTTGCGAATCATATTATGTAATATGAATCAAGTGTACATCAAATGCGTAATCCTTTTAAGACTCCTAGACCGTGCAGGAGTTCTTACGATAGCCCATTTTTTCTTTAGCACGCCAAACGCTCGTTCCCACATCTTTTCTTGCTGCTTCATGCGCTTGCTTATATCTTATTCGCTTCACATCATTTGACCCTGTCTGCGAAATAGACTTCATAAGCACATCCCATACTGGATAAATCCCGTCAGTCAGAAAATATCCCATTTTATCATCACTTCGTCAGCCACGAATGGAACCTTTGTGTTTTTTCCTACTTTAAGGATCATTTAAAACTGGTAATTGACGTAAAAACGTTAACGTCATTGTTCGTAGACATGCAACACTAAAGAAGCCTGCAAATCCATAAAATCTTGTGAGGCAACCGCTTCCAATAATATGAATGGCCCTGACCCAGAATCATCCCTACTCTCTGACCCGGAATCACCCCTACTGAATTGAGCACGATATGCTTGTGGACATTGAGCCCACGGTCATTTTGTACAGTCTATGTTGTCTATCTTACCAGGAAACCCATGTTTGTTCTCGTGAAAAGCGTAGAGTTTTTCGACGTCAGTTTACGTAGGCCTTCGCAAATACTCATCGCCATATAACTCTATAACCCCGTTAATCACGAGAAGTTTTTTCACCGATTTGTAAATATTCGTCTAGAGAATCTGGAACAGCAGCGTATGCTAGTTGGCGAATCGCGGAGGTACACTTCACTAAAGCAGAGATGCCAGCTTTTCCAACAGCATCACACCCTTCTTGAAAATAAGAGCAGTTAGCAGACAAATCTCGAACAATGCGGGTGAATAGCGATCGGTTCATTCGGAATCGTTTACGAAATAAATAGGCGTTGTAAAATGGTTTTTTAGCAAAGTAAGCTAGCACTAGACGGTCATGAGCTCCGTAACGATCTCTAGGCATATAGCTTCGTTGGTATTTTTGGATTGTAGGAGTAGATGCTTGAATAACCAAAGCAGCGTCTATTAAAAAACCGAAGCGTAAACTATTCACTTCCATTTCATCATCCGTATCATCAAAAAATAAACACTCGGAATTAATTTAAGACATATTGTTTGTAGTGTGTGTTTTTGATAAAACGTGTATATGTGTGTGAAAATAGGAAATAAGATGTTGGGTTTTATAGAAAATAAAGGGATAATTTTTTTTATAGGAAACGACTTCATTTACTCGATCTTCTACATGACCCAAACAATTACAAAGGTTGGGGGGACTAGTCTAGTTCGGTCGAGGTAATGGGACGACCGACTTTAGTTGCTTCCACATGGGACGACCGACCGAAGGTCGACCTTACCATTACATTCACGAGGGATGATACAAAGTTTTAACTTTAATTGGATAATTTTCATCTTTACTGCACCATGATTAATATAAAATCATAACAAAATGTTTGCAAGATGAAGTATTATAAAGGCAAAAAACGTTTTAGTGGACAAGAAAGGCATAACTAAACATGTAGCCTATAATAACTTACACAATCTCACCAATTTTGGGTCGATTCATATTGATCATTAGATCAATTTATTCTTTTCTTCAGAACTATCCCTATAAATAAAAAACATAACACAATTAAAAAACAAGGGTTAAGATTTGAATAATAAGGGTTGGAAGTTGGAAAACCTACGTGACTTGATGATGGCTAAAGAACGGTGGCCACAAGAAAAATTATTCATGATATGGCTATGACTTATGAAAGCCTTTGATGGGGTTTTTGGAATGCAAATATGAGATGCGAAGTTTAAGGGATCAAAAGGCCTGCTCAAAGTTTTAATTTATTTTACACAGGCCCGCCTAAATTGTCAAAATTTAGGAAATTTTTTAGACAATAGTGTCACAATTGAGGAAAACCAAAAATATCAAAGAAGCATTTAATGGCATAAAATATGCATGTGTCGTTAATTCTAGGAAGGTAATATGGCATACATGAGTTTGTGCCACTATTAATGATGTACATCAGTGACACAAAGTGTAAAGTGCCACTAAATAGTTAATATCTTTGACGAAACACTATGATTTGTCACAAAAACCATGCTACATCGACACATGTGTATTTCGCCACTAAAAGTGTGTGTTACTAAATGGCATATTTTTTGTAGTGTTAGGTCTTAGGAAGAAGTCCCGCCTAAGTCTTAAGAATGATATGCCACCTCGAGAGAAGAAATCATCGCACTTAATAAACAAACCAACGTTCTAATCAGATTAATAATGGTTAATACAGTTTTCTTATATAAGGTTCGACTGCTCTTTTATCTTCTGTTAATTTACTTACTGACATGAGGTTTAATGTGTCTTGAATATAGATTGTAGTACGGACCAAGGACCTGGCCAGTCACTCACGGCTTGAAAACCCCGCTGTTTCTTGTTCAGAATTGAGAGACTGCAGACTGACATAGTTTTAGGCATAGGTTAGGAATAGAAAAGAATTAACTTAGATTAGATAACCAAGAAATAATAAAAGTTGATAGATAAACGTCACTTCACGTGTACGAAACTGCCTACTTACCACAAACTACCACCGACCGTGAAGCACTGCCCGTAAAGTGTTGTTTTAAGGTTAGTGGCAAAATATAACCTTTAAAAACTTGACATCATAACAGATAAAACGACATCCAATCGACTGCACATCTGCAGCAAGATGCTACCGTGTGAAGAGAGTAAGCTAGTGGCTTTGCATAAGGTGATGTGTTTGAAGTCTTGAAGTAGATTGAAAGCCAAGGAACAATGTGGAGATCTGATGGTGAACACGATGGTTATTAGGAAGGGATGTGTGATTGTTAGCTTTGTTATGGTGTGATAGGTATTAAGTATGTAGTTGTTGGCATGTTAGTCTTAGTTTTCTAGTTTTATCAGCTGAGCGAGAAAACGATCCAATGTGTCATCTTGTTGTAATGAATGTCAATGTTATGACGTTAATCTATATTCGCATAATTTTGGTTAATCCATTTATGTCTTACTGTGTTTTTGGCATTGATCGAGTAAACCTAGACTATGCATGTGGCAATTGGATATTCTCAGAATTTAGTGTTAGTCAACTTCCTCTATGTTACAAAGTGTAGATCTGGCATAATGAATGAGGTTTGTCAAAATTAGACGGGGAGTGAAGAATGAGTAAGTAAGAATACTAAATCTTTGTTAAGTTAGAGAGTTTGGAGAACTGTTTGTTTCTGTTTAGTATTATTGTAGCAATTCCAGAGTATGTTTTTTACTGTTGGCAGTCTGCCTTTGAATGTGTGATTTAAGCCTATGTCCGTTCTTGTACTGTTAGAAATTTAATTTCTGTAGTGTGTATTGACCGCGAGAGCATTTATAATATTGGTCCCTCTATGCCGAGGCTCAGAATTAATTAGTTTTGTCAGTGATTTTGGTTACATCGAGCAAGATATAGTGTTGTGCAGTTATGGAAATGGATGAATTTGGTTTGTTCTTGCTGTTTGCAGGTTATATCCTTATGGAGGTGGAGTGCTGGAAATGAGTAAGTTGTGGTATGTGTGTGATTGCCACACTGACCGTGAATTGTTTAGCTTGATGCATGAATGTGTGGTGTTGGAAATGTGCGACTTGGTGTATGGGTGGCAGATAAATCATTGCAGAATTTGGTATGTTCCTTTGGCTTTATTAGGAGAGACATCAGGTTTATAGTTGTTAATTAAACTATAGTTGTTTGGTGTTGGGAATTATATTTGAGTTGATAAGACAAAACATATGAAATACGAATGACTTAAAAGACAAAGGAGGAATTCTTCAAAAGATGGAAAATTACAGAAGATTCCCTAGAAGATAATTATAAAAGTTAGGAAGATTTAGTTGTTTCCTAATACTTATCCTTTGTAAACCTAATATCTCTAGTATATAAAGAGATATAGGTCGTATAGTTTTCTGTGTGTCAAGATGTAAAACACAGAAAAGTGTGTGTGTGTCTAGGCATCAAGTCCTCTAAGTGGACGCCTAGAATTTGTGTGTTTCAGCCTCAAGGATCTTTAATTCCTTGTTATAGTTTAGATAACACGTTCTAGAATTGATCATCTAGAATTGGGGCTATTAGGAACGTTTGGTTATTAACGAAGAAACACCTTGTTGAATATCATTGTTCTTATGTTAATTCCGCTATACATATTTTAGCTCAATGTTATTGTTAATCCTAGATATAAGATCTAAACAATCTGAGCTTCAAAGATCTTTCACAATTGGTATCAGAGCCTCGTGGCTCTCGATCTAGGATCTACAAGGTTTGTTGATATCGTACAATGAAGGAAAAAGAAGGTATGATTTTCTGTTTTGAAAGTTATGGGCGATTTGGTGATTTTATGGTTTTTGCGACACTTTAAAGCGTCGTCTTTATACTTAAAAAAAAGGAGATGATTATAATTATTTTCGTTTGAAGTCCA